>JACCIX010000849.1:0-154185 GCA_025506515.1 Flaveria trinervia | reverse complement strand
TCCCTATAACCGTATGCGATCTTAACGCTTACATATATTGTTTGCTTGCTACAATTTGTCTATTCGTGTGTGTATTCCGCTGCTTTATATTCTGATACATCAAACTTGTGATCCACTGATCCTGTCAAAAATTCGCTCACTTTCTAGCAATCCGAGAGACTGATCAAATGGATAAGTTGACACGGATTTACTTAAGAGAAATAGTCTCCCGGCATGGTGTACGGTATCTATCTTATCTGATCGTGACGCTCGGTTCACTTCTCATTTCTGGTAATCTTTACAACGAACATTGGGAACACGGTTGGACATGAGTACTGCGTACCATCCACAAACCGATGGTCAGAGTGAGCGTACGATCCAGACGTTAGAAGATATGTTACGTGCATGTGTGATTGATTTTGGCAGTAATCGGGAAACTCATTTACCATTGGTTGAGTTCTCTGATAATAACAGTTATCACACCTCAATAAAAGCCACACCCTTTGAGGCACTATATGGGCGTAAGTGCCGATCACCTATTTGTTGGGCAAAAGTTGGAGAAAGCCAGCATACATGTCCTGAGCTTATGCATGAGACGACTGAGAAGATTGTGCAGATACGTAACCGTATGGCAGTAGCACATGACCGACAGAAGAGTTATGCTAATAAATGTCATAAGCCATTGGAGTTTCAGATTGGTGATAAAGTACCCTTAAAAGTGTTACCCTGGAAAGGAGTGATACGCTTTGGAAAGCGTGGTAAACTAACCCTAGGTACGTTGGACCGTTTGTGATTGTCAAACGGGTTGGTCGGTAGCCTATCAACTGAACTTACCTGAAAAGCTCAGTGGAATACATAACGTGTTTCATGTCTAATGAGGAAAATGTCTATCCGTTGACTCACTTGTCGTGCCATTAGAAGAATTGAAATGATCATTGAAGAACCAGTTGAGATTATGGATCGAGAAGTCAAAACCCTAAGGCGTAGCAATATTCCCATTGTGCGCGTTAGGTGGATTCAAAGCGTGGACCAGAATTTACCTGGGAACGTGAGGATCAAATGAAGAAGAAATACCCATAACTGTTCAAAGATCAGACATCTACTTCTTAAGGTATCATTCACACGATACCTTTTCTTTCAATTTCGAGACGAAATTCCCTTCAACAAGGGGATGATGTCACAACTCTCACGAAACTTTACGTTCTTTATTTTGGGCTTGTACTAGAAATTTCAGAAAGAGTTTACGCCCTCTTATTATTTCTGGTTAATACTAGCGTTCTGACCTGAACCTGATGTTCTAATTTTCGGGACGAAAATTTCTTCAACAAGGGGATGATGTGACACTCCGTACTTTCAGGTTAACACCGTTCCATTATCTAATCATTATCTGATGATTATTCGATTTCATTTACTAAATGAAGATAGTTATAATAATTATTACTAATTAACTTAAGTTAACCCAAAAAACTAACTACTAAAACTAATTAAAAACCTTAAAATGTAAATGATAAAACCTGAAGGACCAAATATGTAAATTACAAATAAAAGCCTTATTAAATACCCAACCCCCCGTAATCGAATCCCCTCATCATCTTCCCTCGGTTTTTTCACAACCCTAAAACCTTAGCTAAACTTCTCCTAGTCTCGACGGCACCCCACCGATCAATTGTAAGCAAGCGGCTCCCCGGCATTGTCGTCAATTGTCCTCCTCTCACGGTTCCAAGCGATGGTACGTGCGCGAGGTGTGATCCGTAGGTTCGTTTACTATACGGTTTATTATTATCGTCGATGACTCGCGTGTATAAGTACGATTCGCGCAGTTTCATATTTGGTTGTCATGTTCAAATCCATATGTGTTCTTCCTATGTGTATGCTATTTTGTACATCTGTTGTGTTCTTGGAGTTTTGGCAGTGTATGTACGTATGTATATGCGTGGTAATTAACTTGTTTGAGTGTTAGTTCGAATCGAGTCTCCGGCGTATTTGCCATACATGTATGCATGTGAACCATATGTGTATTCTCATAATTATGTGTGAGTCTGTAGCATTGATACGTGGGTTCTTGATCGTGGGTTCGGTGTACTCTTGTGTGTATGCGCGTATGTTTCTTCATTGGTACTTTGGTGGTCGGGAGGTCCTGATGGGCTGGTATCTTGGGTGTATATTTTGGTGTATGTATGCGTGCACGGGTGATGTGTGTGTGCGATGATGCGTCTGTGTGTATGAAAATGTGTGGTGTGCATGTGATAAGGTGTATGTGCGTTATGATTTCATTAGTTGGGCGCATGAAGTATGTTTCTGCATGTGAATTTGTTTGTGTGATGATGCGAATGGTGATGATACAGATGGAGATGATGCGAATGTGTGTGATGATACGGATGGAGATGATGCGAATGTGTGTGATGCGATGTGTGTATGTGGTACGCATGGGAAGTGTTTAAGATATGTGCATGTTTGGGTTGTATTTTTGGTGTAGATTGTATGCATGTGTATGTAAATTTTATGTTGTGGGCAGATGCAAAGTAATAAATTATATGATAGTAGGTGGGTTATATATATATATATATATATATATATATATTATATATATATATATATATATATATATATATATATATATATCATTTTGGGAACTGTCGTCAACCGAACCAAGTCATGAAACACGAAACCGTACCTTTCTTATATTTATATTTAACAATTAATATTAATAGTGTAAATTAATATTAATTCAGGTTAATCGGAGACCTGAATCTTTTGTGTTGCATTACTTTGTTGCTGTGCATTTAAGGTGAGTTCTCAGCCCGCTTTACCTATTTTCTTTGAGGTGAAGAAATGTGGGTTATAAACGTATTTTCTTCTGATTAGTATTACTGTAATATCACTTGTTTAATAGTGTGACACCATGCTTAAGTCCTCACTTTCGAACCGTTAATATATATACTTTAGCAAGGTAATTCTGAGTAGATCTACTGGGTTTGACAAACCCCACTTGGGCTAGTCGTGCTAGCACAACGTTCATCAAACGGGTGTTTAATTGACCTAATTTATGTTGTTGTGACCGGTGTTTACAGCCGAGACATTTCTTTACATTGTCAGCGTCGATTGCGAACTTCATACACTTAGTAACTTGTTGAGTAGACTAGCTATCTACTGATATTATTTTTGATTACTGCATCAGTTACAGTTATGTACTATTTATCAAAACCTATGAACTCACCAACCTTGTGTTGACACTTTAGCATGTTTCTTTCAGATTCTTAAGCTGCGCACTAATAGGAACATCTCGCATTGCATTTATCATCGTAGAGTCAAATGAACAATATACATTTTTCTACAAATTATATTTACTTGGTTTGCGTGCGTTTGCACCGTTTAAATTATGGTTTATACGCTTCCGCATTTACTTCCATGTTTCGTATTGAATTTTGATTTTAAGAAACTTTATTTAATTTAGAAATTAGTTTTGTAATTGTTGCGTCGTTTGGTGTAACTAATGGCTATTTTCCTCGTATGTTACGCGCCTAACGGTATACCCGTTGTAGAAATTGAGGGTGTGACAGATTGGTATCAGAGCCAATGGTTATAGCGAACTAAAATAAATTTGCATTTCATTTGCATTACATTTAGACTATAGCCTAATGCCTTAGTTACATGCATATAGACACATTTAGCTTCATTAGTTTGCCTTTTCTGTTTGCTATATTTGTTTGGGATTGCTTGCTGTGGTATATTACTGTAAGCATTCAGCTTAAGGAATGTCATAACCATATCTTCATTCTATGTTTACTAGAAAAGGCCAGTTCGTCCTGATTTTCCTGTTGTTACCTCATGTTTCTTCGTACAAGTGACTCCGAGTTACTGTGAGTCACGAGAAGGTTATTTACAAACTACCTGTACCTTACCTTTTATATTATACCTCTCGGAATTGGATACAATACCATTGGTACCTAACTTGGATAGTTCATTAGGAGCATGTTGTGCCTCCTGTTGAATGCGTTTCGCAGACGAGAGTTGCGTCTGCTAATCCTTCTTTACCTACCTTGCCACTTCTCTATCTTATGGAACAGGTAATAGTTGTACTGGTGGCTATCATACACATTACGAGACAACTTATCAAAGTTCACTTATGATAACTCTATTTACCCATTTGACCTGAGCGCATCGACGATTCCGTGCCCAAGAATATTTCCTCAATCGATTCTTTCGTACAAGTTGGTTAATTGACCATTGGTTTAATAACTATATCTTCGATACCTCTATCATAATAACACTTTGTACTTGACAATGTATGTTAGCTCGAATAAGAGGAACCAAGGTGATCATGCAAAGCAATTATCATCACTAGTGCACACGTAATTGTAATTTGTCGTGCATGAGAAGTCTTGCGAATCCTGTCGGATGATAACAGTCATAGTTAGTACAAATTTTTAATTCTATACTTTGGGGACACGAGAGTCTCAATCCGTATAAAACTTCACTAAGGATATGAAAGCAATCCTTCATCTCCACTCGTATGAAAGTTTCTATCCATCTGGATCCATCGACTTCTATTGATTTCCTCGTCTATTCATTTTCTATTATCTATTTTATCCATGGGACTTTTGTTCTTTTTCACATCTAGATGGAAAGGTTGTTTCCCATCCGATGATGTTCTGAATTTTAGTAATTGGTTTAATTCATTGTAGACGTACATACAATTTATTTAATCAGAAATTATTATTTGAACTCATTAATTGTGTGTGTGCTAATTGTTTTAATTACTTGTACTTAAATGAAGTAGATATGTTGCATATTACTTATTTTTGTATGTTGTGATTGTTAAGAATGTCTGGAATTGGCCGAGGACGCGGACGTGGTCGTGGCACCATCAGCATGACCCCAGCTGAACTGGCAGCCCTAATCAATCAGCATGTGGCTGATGCTCTCGCAAATCCTAACCTAAATCCGCAGGCCACTCCGATCGGTAAGCAATACCAAATCTACTCCTGACGTTAACGTTCCGTCACTCTAGTTAAGTCGTAACATCTATTCAAAAATGCTAAAGACATGATCAAAACTTGTTGCAGGACAAGGGGTATGCACCTTCAAGTCCTTCATGGACTGTAAACCTAATCCCTTCACTGGAGCAGAAGGATCTGTGGGACTTCTACGCTGGTTTGAAAAACTCAAGTCGGTGTTTGAAATGTGCAACTGCCCGGTGGCAGGTCGGGTTAACTACGCCACTGGCACCCTGGATGGTGCTGCTCTGTCATAGTGGAACGCTCAAGTCCAAATGTTGGGTGTCGAAATCACAAACCAAGCAACCTGGAATGACTTCAAAACATTGATGAAAGAGGAATACTACCCCCAGGATGAGGTGCAGAAACTAGAGGCTGAGTTCTAGAATCTAAAGATGACAGGCTCCGAAATCGAGGCGTACACCACTCGATCTCATGAGCTTGCTACCCTGTGCCCTAACATGGTCAATCCTCCTTCCTTGAGGATTGAGAGGTATCTGTATGTCCTGTCACCCGAGATTCAGGGTATGGTCCCTGCTTCCAAACCAGACACCATACAAGAGGCAATCAGATTGGCTCATAGGCTAACTGCCCAGGCGGTCGTACAGGGTAAAATACCCCCGCGAGGTTCAATATCGACTACTTCAAACAGTAACAACAAGCGGAAATGGGAATCTAGTTCCACTAACAAGCAGACCAACTCTCAACCACAACCCCAACAGTCACGGAAGTTTGACAACTATCGCTCATCTCATCAATCATCATCTTCATCTCAACATGGTGGTGGCTACTCTAGGACGTTACCTAAGTGTAACAAATGCAACTACCATCACAATGGGCCTTGCAAAAAGAACACATGTGAGCGATGCGGTACATTTGGCCATGCTGCTAAGGATTGGCGAATGAACATTACAGCTAAACAGTGAACCCAACGGAATGAACAAAAAGGCTGTTATGAGTGTGGTCAGACCGGGCACATCAAGAGGTACCGTCCACAACTGAGGAAAAACAATGGCGGTGGTAATGGTGCTGATAACTGCAATGGCAACAACAATGGAAACGACAATGGTAATAGTAATGGTGGAGCCAAGGGAAGAGCCTTTGTCATTGGTTCAGGTGAGGCTCGTAACGATCCCTCTACTGTAACTGGTAAATTTCCTATCGATGGTTGTTTTGCCTCTGTGCTATTTGATTCTGGTGCTCATAGGAGTTTCATTTTGCATAAGTTCAGTCGATTGCTAGATGTTAATTCTGTAGCCTTAGACACGAATTATACAGTAGAAATAGCAGACGGTAAGATCATCGAGTCTTCTCAGATAGACAAGGGTTGTAAAATAAGTCTATCAGGGCATGATTTCGATATTGACCTCCTATCTATTACACTCGGTAGCTTTGATGTCATTGTTGGCATGGATTGGTTGTCTAAGAACCAAGCCGAAATCATTTGTCGTGAGAAACTCATCCGACTACCTTTGCTTGACGGAAAGATACTCATCGTGGAAGGCGACAAGAGTGGTGCAGTAGTTGGCATCATCTCATACATGAAGGCTCAAAAGTGTTTGAGGAAAGGGTATTCAGCGATTTTAGCCCTAGTTATTGAAAAGACTACTGAGGAGAAACGACTACAAGACATTCCTGTTGTTAGAGATTTTCCTGAGGTATTCCCCGAGGACTTACCTGGCCTTCCTCCACACAAGCAGGTAGAATTTCAGATTGAGTTAGCACCTGGAGCAGCTCCAATCGCTAGGGCGCCGTACCGTTTAGCTCCGAACGAACTACAAGAGCTGTCTAAGCGATTGCAAGAATTGTTGGACAAGGGATTTATACGTCCCAGCTCTTCACCCTGGGGAGCTCCAGTCTTCTTCGTGAAAAAGAAAGATGGAAACTTCAAAATGTGTATTGACTACCGAGAACTGAACAAGGTGACGATCAAGAATCGATATCCACTCCTGCGCATTGATGACCCGTTTGACCTGTAACAACTCGAATTTTTGTTAACTAAACATTAACTTCGTTTATTCTTATAAGGGTCATTATTGTCAATTATGAAACTCATGTGTTATTTATGCTTATTCTCTTTGGTTATGGATGTAAGAAAGTTAAAAATAAAAAATACCAAATATATTAATTATGTTAATATTAATAATATTAATAATGATACAAGTCATAATTATAATAATTATAATAATAATAATAATAATAATAATAACAAAATAGTTTATAATAATAACAATAAAATTAATAATAATAGCACTAATAATAATTATACTAACTAAAACTTAAAACAATTAATTAGGGGGGGGGTTAAATTGTTATTCTTTAAAACTTTAAATGCAAGTTTTGAGCATAATTTAATAAAAACAAAACTGCAGGGACCAATTGTGTAAATACAATTAAAACCCAAACACCCGCCCCCTTTACCCCGCTTTTCCGGCCACAACTCCGGCCACTCTCCGGCCGGAGTCCGGCGGTCCAAATCGTTTTTTTCCTTCGATTGAAACCCCAAAACCATGCCAAACGTTCCTAGACTCGAATCGAACACAATTAACCACTTGAATCATGATTAAAAACGGTTACAAATGCTTTCTAATTCGAAGTAACCGAAGCTTTAAGTTCGTACCCGTTCAAGCATTAAATCGCAATAATAATCGAATTAATTTAACATGAACCATCTTGTATTTATCTCTAATCGATTACAACGTTCAATTCCACCTGAAACAAGCGCAAGCATCAAATTCAATCATCACATTCATCGCGAGGCTGTGACATAGTCGAAACCCATCTTCCGATTGGTTTAAACTGAAATTGGCAAGGGGTTTTGCATCAAGAACACTATTCGAAGCTTCCCACGAGTTCAATTTGATTTCCATCATTGTTTGAGCATCGAACCATTCGTACGTGTGTCGCGGCCTAGCAGCGACTGTTCTTCATCTATTCTTCTTCAATTCGGGTAATTGATTTCACCTACACACTCGGTTTTGCTTGGGGATTAAAAGCCCAAGGTTAATTTCATGATTATAATCGAATTGGGGTTCGATTTGGGGTGAACAAGTTCTAGGGTTTATATGGGAATTTGGGGGTTCATTGCGATGGTTCTTAAGTTTTAAAACCAGGTTATAACCGCGGCTGGAAGTCTGTTCACTGGTTAAGTCAATGTCCCCCCCCCCCCCCATACATGAGGTCACGGGTTCGCACCCGGGCACCTCATGTAAATTTTTTAAGCCTTTTTGGCTTAAAACTAATTATAAAAATTTTTAATAATTATAAAAATGAATTTTATAAATCCTAAATAATATAAAGCCATCTAATTATTTCTTAGAAATTTATTCTTGCAAAACTTTGTAATATTTTATATAAAATTACTTACAAATGTAATAATTAAATATTTTTATAAAAAGTAGTTTATTATACTTAAAAATATTAAATTAATATTATGTTTATGGATTTATCATGATATTTGGATTTTAAATATATTGTATAAATGAAATCACAAGTTATTTACAAGGATCAATTTTCTTAAAAATAAATTTATAAATTTCATAAATAGTATTTTTATATAAATAAATTATTAACTTATACTACAAATCCTCAAAACCTAATATCTAGTTCAGAGTAATCGTAATCTTATTATTAACCTAAATCTTATAATATTTATATATTTAGGTGCCTTGTGACGTTTTATCTTGGAACGGCATATTTTATTCTTATTAATCTTCATTATATATTATTTGACAAGTGAGTTTTCTTGCCCCTTTTTTTATATTTTTACACTAATTTGGGGTGAAACATGATAGCTTATACATGATACACTTATACACGTTTGAGACTTGTAAATCACGTGCAATTCAACTTATTATTTTGTCATGGTTATTTGTTTATTGTAAGTGTTATATGAGATACATAGTTTGTTTACAATCATTAACTGTTGCTAGCCTGGCAACGTCTTAGATCTTTGGGCCTGACTAGCCTATTTGGTGCTAAAGTCGATGTATTGCCGATCCTAGGAGCCGTATGCTTGTGCACTAGGGAACCAATACACTTAGCCAATCTTTTATACTTGTAATCAAGTCGAGGTTTGGTTGTAACGATATGTGTTCTATAACCTTACTAGCTTATAACCTATGACATAATTGCTACTTGTAACTTTCTTTTTCATATTATGTATGAAAACCTTGGAAACTCACCAACTATTTTTAGTTGACTCCTATTTTTATCATGTTTCAGGTCAACCTCAAGTTTAAAGTGATCCTTTTGAAGCATGCTATAATCTAGGACTTGGACCTAGATAATGAAATAAAAAGTTACATTATGTTATGTTATGTTGAACTTATTTCTTGTATAAGACTTATGATTGTAATTTCCATTTCAAGACTTATGATAATAATATTTACAATTTAATATAGCGTTATGTGGCTGTGAACAATCTTAACCCTCACATCTCGACGTTCCGCCGTCAAGGTTGGGGTGTTAGGTGGAATTCAAAGCGTGGACCAGAATTTACTTGGGAACATGAGGATCAAATGAAGAAGAAATACTCACAACTGTTCAAAGATCAGACATCTACTTCTTAAGGTATCATTCACACGATACCTTTTCTTTCAATTTCGAAACAAAGTTCCCTTCAACAAGGGGATGATGTCATAATTCTCACGAAACCTTACGTTCTTTATTTTGGGCTTGTACTAGAATTTCAGAAAGAGTTTATGCCTCTTATTATTGCTGGTTAATTCTAGCGTTCTGACCTGAACCTGATGTTCTAATTTTCGGGACGAAAATTTCTTCAACAAGGGGATGATGTGACACTCCGTACTTTCAGGTTAACACTGTTCCATTATCCAATCTGATGATTATTCGATTTCATTTACTAAATGAAGATATTTATAATAATTATTACTAATTAACTTTAAGTTAACCCAAAAAACTAACTACTAAAACTAATTAAAAACCTTAAAATTTAAATGATATAAACCTTGAAGGACCAAATATGTAAATTACAAATCAAAGCCTTATTAATATACCAACCCCCAGTAACCGAATCCCTTATCATCTTCCCTCGGTTTCTTATTCACAACCCTAAAACCTTAGCTAAACTTCTCCAAGTCTCGACGGCAGCCCCCACCGATCAATTGTAAGCAAGCGGCTCCCCGGCATTGTCGTCAATCGTCCTCCTCTCACGGTTCCAAGCGGCGGTACGTGCGCGAGGTGCGATCCGTAGGTTCGTTTACTATACGGTTTATTATTATCGTCGATGACTTGATGGGCTAGTATCTTGGGTGTATATATTTGTGTATGTATGCGTGCATGGGTGATGTTTGTGTGCGATGATGCGTCTGTGTGTATGACAATATGTGTGTGCATGTGATAAGGTGTATGTGCGTTATGATTTCATGCGCATGAGTATGTTTCTGCATGTGAATTTGTTTGTGTGATGATGCGAATGGTGATGATACGGATGGAGATGATGCGAATGTGTGTGATGATGCAAATGTGTGTATGTGGTACGCATGGGAAGTGTTTAAGATATGTGCATGTTTGGGTTGTATATTTTTGGTGTAGATTGTATGCATGTGTATGTAAATTTTATGTTGTGGGCAGATGCAAAGTAATAAATTATATGATAGTAGGTGGGTTATATATATATATATTATATATATATATATATATATATATATATATATTATATATAATATATATATATATATCATTTTGGGAACCGTCATCAACCGAACCGAGTCATGAAACGCGAAACTGTACCTTTCTTATATTTATATTTAACAATTAATATTAATAGTGTAAATTTATATTAATTCAGGTTAATCGGAGACCCGAATCTTTTGTGTTGCATTACTTTGTTGCTGTGCATTTAAGGTGAGTTCTCAGCCCGCTTTACCTATTTTCTTTGGGGTGAAAGAAACGTGGGTTATAAATGTATTTTCGTCTGATTAGTATTACTGTAATATCACTTGTTTACTAATGTGACACCATGCTTAAAGTCCTCACTTTCGAACCGTTAATATATGTACTTTAGCGAGGTAATTCTGAGTAGATCTACTGGGTTTGACAAACCCCACCCGGGCTAGTCGCGCTAGCACAACGTTCGTCAAACGGGTGTTTAATTGACCTAATTTATGTTGTTGTGACGGTGTTCACAGCCGAGGCATTTCTTTACATTGTCAGCGTCGGTTGCGAACTTCATACACTTAGTAACTTGTTGAGTATACTAGCTATCTATTGATATTATTTTTTGATTACTGCATCAGTTACTGTTATGTATTATTTATCAAAACCTATGAACTCACCAACCTTGTGTTAACACTTTAGCATGTTTCTTTCAGGTTCTTAAGCTGCGCACTAATAGGAACATCCCGCATTGCATTTATCATCGTAGAGTCAAATGAACAATCTACATTTCTCTACAAATTATATTTACTTGGTTTGCGCGTGTTTGCGCCGCTTAAATTATGGTTTATACGCTTCCGCATTTACTTCCATGTTTCGTATTTAATTCTGATTTTAAGAAACTTTATTTAATTTAGAAATCACATTTCGTAATTGTTGCGTCGTTTGGTGTAACTAATGGCTAAGATCCTGGTATGTCACGCGCCTAACGGTATTACCCCGTTTGTGGAAATTGAGGGTGTGACAAAAATCTTAAAACGAATGTCTAAAAATAAAAGTATTTAAATAAGAGAGTTATAAATAGTATAGTTGTTTTATTTATTGAACTATTATGTATATATAATTTTTAATTATATTTAATATTAGAATATTATAATTTAAGTATTCGTGTTTTTACTAACTTTAATCCATTTAATTAATGGGTTTTTAGCCTACATATCTACCTATAAAAAACTAAAATAAATATGAAACAATTGTAAGCCTTATCATATTAATTTTCTCATTTTTATAATAATAATAATAATAATTAATACTAATAATTTTACTCTTACCATTTCCAAATTAAATATATATATAATTTAATAAATAAAAACCTATTTTTTATTAAAAAACACTCTTTAAAAATAAAATTGTTATAAAATACATAAAACAATGAACTTTTTCTTTGAGAAATCTTTTTCTTAAAATAAAATATTTTAAAATCACATTGTTTTATAAAACAAGTTTACGAAAAATATTTATTGCTTATTTACTTAAAGTAGCTATTTATATGTAATTATAATTATAATTTATCTTCAAGCATGATTTTATAATACATAAATTTTGATTACTAAGTATTTAATATTTTATTTATTCACTCCGTGTAATACCGGGGACTAAACTAATAAACAATATCTTAAAGTTGTTTTGTTTGTAGATGTGTTATTTTAAAAGATGATATAAATAAACCTTCCATCTGAGTATATGTGTTAAGTCTCCAAAAGGAGAGAAATGATTTATACACTTAGGAACGGTCTAATTAACCGTATGCGTCTTTTAGCATGTTTTGTTGGTAGTATCGAAACGTAACTGTTTTTGTAACAAATATAGATCCTAAATGTAGTAAAAATTGGATGACAACCTTTGTACTAAGTGTTATTGTTTAATTAGGTTTGTCATGCATGTAGATTGATTGGTCATTATGTTTTATTTTTAAAATCTAATAGACGTAATTAGATTGTTTTATAACGAATAACTCATTGCACCCAAATATATATACTCTTAAGTGTATATATATATACTTAGTATGTGACTAGAACCCTCGGTCATATATAGTATGAAAATTGAAAACACTTTTAATTACAAACGGGCATTATATCAAAATAGTTTGTTCAACCGTAAATACCGTCCTTTATCTTTTTATTTTATTTGATATCCATTGTACCCCGCCACTAAATAAATGCATATATTTCACCAACGTTTAATATATATTGTAACATGCATAAATAATATAGAATATAAAATTTAGAAGCATGTCATTATCAAATATTCTATGAAAGTAAAGGTCAAACAAATTGGGCTCTCGATAATTTACTACAAATTAATTCGGTCATATAGCATTGTGAATAGTGTGTTTCTGATTTGTGGGTGTAGCTTTATTTTGATCTTTGTCCCAAAGATATACTAAACATAAAGCTATAATTGATAGATGATAACTAATAATAATTTATAAAAAAGTTGCTTCATTATTGGTCATTACTTTACTTAAAATAATTCTTAAAAATATGAATGTAAAGTTTATAGACAAAATCGATTTGTATACACGCACCTACAAATATTAATATGAAAATCTTAGGGTAAATACTACAATAAACAAACATACTTTCAGTTTTTCTCACAAAAGTCTTTATACAATGTTTTGTGCGTAAAAGACTAACATGTTTTTTGTTTTGTCTCAGAGAAACCCCTTAACATTTTTTACACATAAAAACCAAAATACTTTCTATTTTTTCATGTAAAAACCAGTCAACAATTATTTACACATTAAATTCACTTAATTTGTTATAACTTAAATAAGTCGAGATTGAACTCCTACAACTAAAACAATCCGAAATTGAGATCTTATAAATTAAACATGCCACATAGAGGTGGAAAATACACGTAAACAAAACAATCGATGAAAAAATTATTTTAGTTTCTTTTTAGAATTTGCTCGAATCTAAAAAGTGAAGTGACTTAAATATGTAAATAATTATTGAGGGGTTTTTATATGAATAAACAAAAAGTATTGTTTTTTACGTGTAAAAACTATTAAGTTATTTTTATGAGACAAAACAGAAAGTATGTTAGTTTTACATGTAAAAAAATGTATATGGACTTTTGTGATAAAAAACTATAAGTATATTAGTTTTTTATATCATTTGCCTAAAATCTTACAATACGGAACGGGGATTGAATTGCCTGGAAAGCTGGTAGGGCTTGGGATTCTTATAAAAATACAAGTCAAGGATCTTGTATAGAATGTTGAATTTTGCCATAGAATGACAGGATATCAATCGAATACAATTTTATTTGGTTTCGAAGTAACTAAAATAAAGAAATATAAATGAGTTATTCTTTCTAAACTATAATAGATAATTAAAATGAAGCAGACGTTAAGTGGTTCATACATGAAACTTCAATAAGTTTTACTGAACTTCAAACGTCTTAAAATCGAAAATTTTTAAATCTCAACATATAGTTTATGTTGTCATCTTATAACATTTGTGATCACCTATGATATATCTCGTTGTTCTCTCTCCCCATTATCTATGTTCCTAACATTCCACCTCCAAAGTCAAGTGAAATAACTCGAATTTTAAATCATTCACTTGCTTTTACTGCTCCTGCTATGGATGTGGGAGCATCAACTCTGTTCATGTGGGCTTTTGAGGACGAGAGAAAGCTCGCCGTAGAAAAAAGTCTTTCTCTTCCCGTCCCGGGTCATAGGTGCGTACACCAAAAAAGAAATCGCAATACATCTTGCTGAGCAGACTTACATAAACTTTTTGTACATCTGGTCTTTGAGTTTAGTTATGACGCACATGACAATAAGACCTTAAAATAAGATATTTTGATATATTTCGTTCTTACGATCATGATAATAAAAGTGTAAAAATAAGTGCAAAAATAAGTAAGAAAGACGTGACACTAAAAAACAAAAATGCAGCCTAACTTTAACATAGAAAATTATTCAACTTGTTTCGTTTATCAGCCTAACTTCAACAAATTTCAATAGTATTATTGAAATACATTTTCAATAATATGTTATCTTAATATATCCTTTATAATTAATAAAATATATTTAAAATTGTATTTATTCAACTCATAAGTTTAATACACGAGTATACTAAAACTAATATACTATATAACTCAAATCAACTTATTTAACCGTAAGTGAAATTATCGGGCCTCTGCCTCTAGTATTTAGTTGTATGCATCGATTGACTATATAAATCCATTTAAACGAGCACCTATGATCATTATGGTGACACAACACACATATTAATTAAGCTAGATCAAATAAAAATGTTTAAACTCTTGAGAAATTAATACACAAAGAAAACTTCTACTTTAATTTTCACATTTCCCATCATTTTATAACTTTTCCGTTTCATAAAAATATAAAAAAATTATAAAATAAATTTAAATATTTTTTCCTTACTATGCTTAATTTATTTATTTTGACTTTTGTGCATAAGTTTCTCAGAAGAATGTACTCATAATAAGTAGTTTTTGAATTTCATGCAGAAAACTTAAAATTAAATTTAGATAATTTGAGAGTCGTGAAGATTACTTTCAGATAAAAATTATTTGATGGTTTACCTGAATAAATTAATCAGATATAACTCTAACAAGATCAAAAGCTAATATATATTATTGTGTGATTTTCGTGAACCAGAAGAAGAGTATTCGAGAGAGATCAAAATGATGTATCAATTTGATTTTCAGAAGAAGGGAGGTTCTGCCTCTTAGACTCTGCTAGAGTCTACCATCCCTTGGACCTAGATACCAAAGGTGTTGCCCACGGACCCCTGCCAAGGGGTCGATGCCCCCTTGGAACCCCCATTGCTTACGCTAAGGAGGTTTTCAATCGGAGATCATAATAAACTCAAACAAGTGTGTACTCTGCACCTCCTGACTTGTTTGATTGATATTATGATCATGTTGGTCGTTAGTCAATCTGATTACACTAAAATATCTAACATTTTGATACATAAACAACTCTTTTACGCACAATAACAAACTGTCTTTTTTACATTCACCTGTAACAAATCATTCATGCATAAAATACATAAAGATACACATTACAATTTACCGGATCCACCATCGGTCAAATTCATCATCACTTGAACTGGTATTCGAACCAAAGCTAAACACGAGTAATTCACGACCACGTTCACAAACCATCCGAGGGCCCGATAGAAACCTGCGACACAAAGGGCACGTTGTGTGCCGGTGTTCAACACAACGGTCCAAACACGCTTTATGAAAAAGATGATCACATCTCAACACTCTAAACTCGTCATCTTCCTCTATCTTCAACAAACACACCGCACACTCCACGGGCTCCATGGAGCGCGTGTTTCTTTGAAACGGCGTGACATTGAGCTCGTGTTGCCCTCTTCCGATCACTTGAAGTTGTATCCGCTGCTGAAAGAAAGAAAGATGAGTCATGATATCCCATGCCCATTTCAAGTGAGTGATTATTTGTATAATATAAGTTGATATTCTTGATTTTGGGAACATTTTCATCAGGAGTGATGTAGAGTGAAAGTGGTGTGTGATTGTTGTTAATGCCATATATGTGGTTACATATTCATACTTATATATGCATACTTACAAATATTAATTAAAGTGATTATTAAATATATAATGGAGGGACTTGGCTAAAGGATTGATGTTGAGAAGAGTCATGGCGTCTTTTTGTTGACTAGGAATAAAATTTTACTAATTAGCATTTGATATCTGTATATGTATATGTATATGTATATGTATATGTATATGCATATGCATATGCATATGTATATCTATATGTATATATGCTGATTAAATTGACTATAGTGTTCATGTGCTTTGAACAATGAATAGAGGAAAACATCAATTTTGGATTTTTTTAATAAAGAAGCTATCTTAGCCATAAAATATAGGTGTAATCGTTTTAGTTCAAGAAACTACTTTTATTGTTAAACTAGAAATTGAGATTTCACACACTGACGCCCTGTTAGCACTTACAAGTCTTGATGACAGTGATTACCGATGAGATTATGGTGGTGATGCTTCATTGGCTAAAAGCTTATAAATAATACTTGTTTCAACGAAACAAGACAAGTATTACCGACTTTGGAAAAGTTATGAGACAAATCAAGAATCATTCTTGAATCGCTTAGTTGTGGGAAAGTGTTTTATTTTATACTAGGTTAAAATCTCGTGTATTACACGGGTGTAATAAATAAAATATTAAATAATTAGTAATGAAAATGTAATAATTATAAAACGATATAATTGAAATTGCATATGAGTAATAATATAAGTAATAAAACAATGATATCATTATTTTAAACTTTTGTTATTAAACCATAATTGTATTTTTAATAAACATTTTATCGCAAAAACAAACCATTTAAAAAAAATATCAGTATCAATAATTTTCTTATAATAACTCCTAATTTTAGTTATTTTGTTTTATAAAAAAATCATTTAAAAAACCATTTTAAAATACTTCATATTTTTAAACATGTTTGTTGTTTTAGAAAATTTTCTTATCTTTAAAATTTTGTTTATTTAGAAGTTACATTTATAAAAGCATCTCTTTCTTAATTTATTGAAAAACGATTTTTAATCTCAAAAAAATTAAATAGTATCTATAAGTATTTAAGGTAATTGTTTAATAAAAAAGAAAAACGGGAAAATTAAAATTAGATGGTCTAGAAGTGTACCAAATGACATATTAAAAGCTATTTTTATTATAATAGATAGATTTTTGAAAATTTTATAGTTACCTACAAGCTAGTCGTAGAAAACCATTAATTGCTAGACAAGTATCCGGGAGTTTAGCTTGAAAAGTTGTGGTACCAATTCTTTTTAGTATGTACCAACAAATTACCGAAGACTGAGGATCAAGGCTGTAGTAAATCAAACTAACAAAAATATATAAATATATCAATAAATATTATTTTTTAGTTTATTTAATTGAATTTTATTTGGTTATAAAAATATGTATAGTTCAAAACGGTATGATTACACAACTAAGTTGATTATATAAAAAAGTAACAAAACTTAATTTAAAACAAAATGAAGTATTATTATTAATTTAGTTTCTTAAAATAAAAAACTTAACTGAAATAATATATTAGTTTAGATGGAAATTTTTTTAATAAGTAACATAAGAGTGACATGTGACATCTTAGTTACTCTTTTATTATATACTATAGACTACGTTAGTATCCCGTGTATTACACGGTTTGGATTAATAAAATAATAAATAAGTAGTATAAATATTTATGAATTATAAAACCATGTTTGAAGATAAAATATGATTATAATTACATATGAATAGTTATTTCAAGTAAATAAACAATAGATAGGTTGTAGAATATAGACATCTTCTTACTCTAATAAAAGAGTAAATGGGAGTGCCACATGTCATCATTACAATTCTCCTCACCAAAATTTTTTCGTCTCTCTCTCCTATTAAATATTATTTTAATACTTTTTAATATTTAATAAATTCAAAAATAAATGTATTTATTAAGTTTATTTCTAAATAAATTAATACTTTTAAAAAGTCAATTTTTTAAAAACAAAATTAAGCAAATTTGGGAGTTGTAATAAGAAAAAAATTTTAAAAATGTATTTTTATACGGTTTGTTTTAAAACAAAATGTTTATTTAAAAAAAAATTAAAAATAATATTTTAAAAAGTCGATATCACTTATTTATAGTAATTTTTCATACATAATTTAATTTATATATATCTTATAATATCATTTTATATTTAATAAATTTTATTATATTAATATTTTATTTATTCAACCCGTATAATACACGGGTTTACTAAAGCTAGTATAGATATATAGATAAATAGATAGTCTAGAAACTCATTTATTAAACAGATTATAGTTAGTAATAAACACGAAAAGTTACAGTACGCTTTTCTTAAATATTTATTGTAAGATTTTTTTATACAACTTATTGTTTATAAAAATCTTGTTTATTAAACTTAAGTTTCTAATTATTCTAGATGTTTTAATAAAACTACTTTTAGAAAATTCCATATTTTTTATAATTATTTTATAAAAATGATTGATTTAAAATATTTTATTTCAAAAGATTCAATGTTTTAGATAATATATGAATTTTAATGTTCTTAAAAAATTTAATTTTAAGAACATAGTTTGATTTTAAGAATATGTAGATGAGAGAGAAAAAGTAATAATTAACCAAATTAATTTTTATGAAAAGAGAGAAATTATTTGAGTATTTAAATTATTTTAATACTCTTTTGGAGAGAAAATAAAGTGAGGATGTTTAAAAGAATGACAAGTGGCAAAAAGGTGATTTGAGAAGATAACAATTGCCAAAAGAACTTTTTTTTTATTAATATCTATAAATTTTAAAAAAATAATTGATTTAAAATATTTTGTTTCAAAAGGTTCAATGTTTTAGATAATATATGAATTTTAATTTTCTTAAAAAAATTAGTTTTAAAAACATAGTTGATTTTTATGAAGAGAGAAAAATTATTTGAGTGTTTAAATTACTTTAATACCTATTTGAAGAGAAAATAAAATAAGTATGTTTAAAAAAATGACAAGTGTAAAAAATATGATTTAAAAAGATGACAAGTAACAAAAAAAATCTTTTTTTTATTAATATTTATATATTAGATTAAATTTTTTTTCTTGCAAATTAAATGGGATTTCTCCGCGTTAGGTAGGGTTTAGAAGTTATAAATATTAAACTAATAAACATCTTGGTTTACGCACATGGATAATATGTGTTAGGGAAAGTTATGCTTCAAATATTTATATTAATTTTGGTATACAGGAATTAAAGATAAAATGAAATAAAAAGAGTGAATGAAAAAAAATATTTAGTTGATGAAGAGAATTAAATTAAACTATTACCTAAGAAATTCCTATTTTTAATTATTTTATCAACTATTTCTTTTTTCATTCCATACATTATTTCAGCCTTAATCATCATCACTACCCACCCACCACAACTATTATCGACCACCACAACTATTATCGACCACCACAACAATCCCCACCGGCCACCACCACCACAACAATCCTCACCGGCCGACGCCAACACCATAATCACCACCATTGGCAACCACCACCCATCACAACAACAACCACCACTAGCAACACCCACCACTACTGTTAACTACCACCGGCAACCATTGACCACCACCACCAATTACCACTTGTCACCACCCGCACTAAAGCCACCACCACCAATTACCACTGTCCACCATCACCACCGGTCATCAACGACCACTATCACCCACCCACCACCACCAATTACCACCAGTCACCAACCATCACTACTAGTCACCAACCACCACCATCGAATGTCACCACTATAATCACTTTTGTATTCTATTTCTTTGTCTTTTCCTAATAACAAACAACACAAGGTATTATTCACTTTTATTCTCGTAGAATAACAAAACAAGATAATAAAATGTAATTATTTATTTTATTCATTCATTCATTTAATTCCATTCATTCGTTTATTGCATTACCCATACCAAACAAACCCTTATCATTAACATACGCAATCACTCAAAAAAAGATAACTCAAATAAAACTTATTAATAGTACGTACACATTTGTTTATTGTATAGCTTTTAATAAATTATTTGTACAATAAACTTGAATATCACATGCATGGAACTTTTAATAGTTTAATAAACAAACTTCAAGTAATTTACGGATGCTTCCTAAACTACACGTCAAGGTTGTGGTAACTGGTATCTCTCATCCGCTAAATATGAAAGAATAATAATCTTGTGAAAGCCTTGATGTTGTTAAAAGTAAATTTAAAAAATTTCAAGTTTTACAAATAAATGGTTATCTACCCATTTATGTTTAATTATTAATTGTTAATTAATTAATTAATTATATATATATATATATATATATATATATATATATAATATATATATATATGTTAATAGCAGACTAATGTGTCATGCATGACTCGTTTCATGTTTCTTAAAACATCACTAATAAAAAATCAGACAAACATTAAGAAAACATACCTAATTAACTGTCACATCAAAAGAATATTAGTTTTTAAAATTTTTTAAAAACATTTGCAATAAGACTAAAAATATCACAAATTTTTGTCATATCATCACTACTTTACTGTTCTTTTTCTCTCTATTTATTATATATATAAAAAGTACAATTCAACAGCCTCACCGCCATTCATTTTTTCAAGTTATAAATTTTTGCATCCAAAAACAAAATAGGGGTGTTGACATAAAACAACCACAGAGGCACAAAAACGGACCACAAACCCATTAAGACCATCTTCATTGGTTGTTTTTAAGGGTAATTTTTAAGTCTAAGAATTGCATAGAGTCTATTTTTCTCTATTAGCGAGCTATGTTTTTGGAGAAGTTCGTCAATATAACATCAAAGATGAAAAGAAGGTGTGGCTAATATGTTTTTAATTATATTAAATATACATACGAAAAGAGAGAAATAAAAAGATAGTAATGTCATGACATTTTTGTGTTTTTAAGTTTTTTTATTGAGGAGGTTTTTGATATTTTAAAGAAATAAATGTTTTTATGATGTGTTAGCTGATTAGATGTGTTTCTTAATGTTTTATGTTTTTTATGCTCTTATTGAAGATGTTCTTATCATTCATACCGACGGGTCATCCACCTCCTCCTCAAGTTCAAGAGCCATATGTTTTTTAAAAATATAGAATTAGGATGGTGATATTAATAATGCCTTTAACTTTTAAACCAAAAGTCTAAAACACATGTACGTTGTGTATATGTGCCCACATAACCTATTCATATATAAAGCGTTTTTAGCGTTTATAAAATCCATGATATGACATATATGTTTAAGACAATACCTTTTACGTTTGTTTTAACTTCTAGGGTGGATGTATTATTATAGTGACATAACATAATTTCATCTATAGATGAAATCAATCAATCATAGAAACTTAGACGCATGATTGTTTGATTAGATGTAATATTTATATATTACTAATTATTAATTTTTTATGTATATATATTGGTGTTGTATATTATGCATAGAGAGTTTTTTTTAAACCAAAAGTTTTTATATTTTGCAAAGTAACTTTCTAAAATATTATTATTTTTACTTCAAACATAAAACTACTCATTTTTTGTAATTTAATCTCACAAATTTTTATACTTTTAACTTTAGTCCCCTATACTTTTTATATTCTTCAACTTTTCGTTTTACTTCCGTTCTAGGTTTTTACAAGTTAACATGACACAAACATGCATGTGTGACTCACTAATTTTAGGTTTTACTTTACGTATCGTTCTAAATTTTATGAGGTAACACAACATCACGTGCGTGCATAGTTTATCTTTTTTACATCTATTTTCTCCCTTTAACAGGTTCGTCGTAAATCGACTTATTTATATTTTTATATGTTTTACGTTTTGGTCTTATTTTATTATATTAATACCGCAATTTCAATGTTTATACTTATTAATGGTGGTGTGATACTATGTTATTTTTCATAATTTTACGCCCCACACACAACGCGGGAAGCTTAATCTAGTTGTAATCTAATTTATAATTAACCCTTTGTTTACACACATACACACACAGGTATAGGAGCGTTTATATCTAGGACTAATAATATGTTGGGATTGTTTATTTTATGAAATATACTTCTTTTATAAAATAATAAATTTATTTAAAATTTAAAAAAGTAATGAAACTAGACTTAAATAAAAAAAAACAACGACAACCGGATGTCAATATTTCATATTTCATCACTAAGTTATAACACCGTGTAATACACAGATTGTTAAAATTTAAAGCTATACTTTTCGTGATAGATATTTTCTTTTATATATTTATGAAATATTATATAAATTTTAACTTATATTTATTTTTAAATATAAAATACTTTACTTAAATAGTTATGAAAAATATTTAATATTATGAGAGAAAAAAAACAAAAAATTAGAGAAAATTTATTTAATTAATATGAGAGAGAAGTAAGAAAAAATATTAAAAAGTCATGAAAGAATAACACGTGTCATTTAATTTTTTTTATTTATTAATATAAGGATTTCAATCATATCTCACTTTCCATTACGTATAATCTTAGTAACACGTCAATCTTGACCTTTGAATTAATGTGATAATATACGAATATCCTTTCAATGCGAAAATAAGTATTTTTAGTTTATTTACAAATACTTACAAAAGTTCAAATAGATCGTCTAGAATTATACAAGACTATTTATTATCCTCTTAAATTACAAATAATTCAGAATTTACAACAAAATTCCCCTAAAAAAATTTATGTCACTGTAGATAATAAATAAAAGAATTAGTACAAATATGGTACATATGTAGCATATCCCAGATCATCTGTGGAGATGCCGTTCAAAATCATTATCCCTCGCTATCGAGCGAGCCGTGAGCCCAACGGTCGTTGACCTAATGGACCGTTGTTGAACCATGTGGCAGTACTCGGGGTCATTGGTTTGACCCTCATGCCTAAGCCATTGAACCATCCCATGGTATCCGGGGAAGAACCTCACTTGAATTGCCTTAAAGCAAAAGTAAGGCATCAAAGAAGCGATCACCACGAAAAGGGTCACGAGCCAATACGAAGGTGCGGGTGCAAGCGTCTCCGTAAACACTTTATAGGCAGTAGTGGAAACCGACGAAGGGAGTGCACCGTACGCTAATAGGAAGAGGTACCACAGGACTATACCTCCCCATATGAAAATGTGTTGTATTAAGGTGAAGTAAGTAACTGCTAGTGCCATTTGGCAGTTGACAACCCATACGACGCATGTGTACATTGTGGCCCCCACGATCTCCATCCCGGCTGTCTTCCCGTTCTTGTCGTAAGACTCGGGGTTTAAGGCTTTCATGCAGAGGTAGAAGATGATAATGCCGCTGAATACCCCGTTGAGCATCCAACTGAATATTCGTCGCCATCTAAAAAGTGTGTTTTGCACACCTTCTTGGTATAGCAAAGGGAACTGCAATAGCAAGCGGACCAAAATATTAGAATCGAAAGTATCGATGAATGTACTTGATTCGCATGTTTAGAAACAAAAACATAAAGGTAGCATAACAGGCGGGTTGGGCTTGTTAGGTAATAGGTCAAAACGAGTTCAAGTTAAAACAGAACATAATCTTTAGTAACGGGTCGAGTTGACCATATACATTTTTCCCAAATAGTTTATAGCTTTTAATGTAATTAACTTGTATGCCAAATATATAGATAGAAGCTATATCATTATTATTTTTTCTTTAAAGGTTGTATTAAAGAGTTTTTAGTGTTTTACGAATCAGAAATACACTTTGGGTGACTTCTGACCCGTTTACCTTTTCATGTGACATCTTATAAGTAAAAAATGACCCAAAAGGGCTGAAATAGGCAGCTCTATACGGGTGTAAATTTTAAGTTCTCCATACCTTGAGACAAAACCGAGCAGATACATCTTGGTCAAACACGCCCAATGCAATCGCGGGAAGTGATGTGAAAAAGACGTTGTAAAGAGACAAATACCAATCATTGTAAGCAGGTTGAGCCGAGAATGATGCATAAGCCTCGTATAAGAACAAGGTGGTTCCAAATACTATGTTTTTATAGAAAAAGTATGATATCTGTAAAAAACAAAGAAAATTGATTAAATATTCAATAGCACGAAAAGGAAAGTTTTTTACTGTCTTTATAAACAAAATACTTCAAATTTTTACCATTGAAGATATTCTTCTGTAAGACCAATGCCCATGGACTAATAGCAAGCGTTCCAAAAACCGAAACTGAGCAATGGCGATATCGCTGGACATGACCGCCTATTTTGGTGAAAGAAAATAGTTAAAGCAAAAAGAATGCAACACGGTAAAAGGGCAAATAGGTAAATCTACTTTGGTTAAGTACCTGCATTCCCTCAACACCACTGATTCCAATTCCGATGTCGGCTTCTTGAAGCATTCCCACATCGTTTGCTCCATCGCCAATGGCTAATGTGGTTTTTCCGGTTCCCTCTTTAACAAGTCTTGTAACCTGAAATACCATTTATGTTATAGTTATTGGATGTTAGAGTGTTATGGTAAGATTCGGGGGTAAAAGAGACTAACCAGTGCTTTCTGTTTTGGTGACGAACGACAACATATAACAGAAGCACAGCCAACTGCAAGTTCTAAAAACTCATTTTTTGTGTCATCTTCTAAAGCATACGCAAGAGACTTCCCGTCAATAATTAAAGCATACGCTTCAGATATTGAAGCATTAATCTGAACTTTCGCTGCTGATATCTGCTTTTGGACACTGTTTTTCGAAACCTACAAGGTCAAAATTGTGAAATTTTTAATCATGAAATCTTGAAACTTAATTTGGTAAACTATATGATGAGTTCACTCACTTTAGCAATGTTATATTTGTCACCGGCTTTTTCAGCTTCTATAATCTCTGGCGATTCTAAAGTTATTACGATTTGCTTCATTCCTTGTCTAAGCAGACTACACGCAAATCTGTACAAAAGGTATAAAGTTTGAGTGTTTGACTTCAAAGGTCAAAAGGGACCATCTTAAAGTTAAAAAGGAGCCATCTTACTAAATTATGTTTTACAAGAGTATTACCGATTTCAAGATCAAGAGCAGACTAATTCAACATCAAACACGAATTTGGAAATTACGAAGTTTGACTACTTAAAGTCAACAAGTAAAAAGTGAACAAGAGTGGCAAAAGCTTACCCTATATTAATGGCTGTTTCCATTTTATCACCGTCAGAACCCATATCTTGATTCCAGCTTGAGCAAGTTTGTCAATGGTCTCGGGGACCTGCATAAGAAAAGGCCCGATGGTATGAGTATGAAATAAGTGGAGAAAGAAAATTTGACCCATTTACTTATAAATGGGTTGATTTGTGTTATCTTTAATCTCAAATGAGTCGAAACACGTCAAATAAACCAAATTCATGAAACAGGTCAGAAGTCAGAAGTTGCCTAAAGTGTGTTTTAACTTTTAACGTATACAGTCTTTGAAATCGCTTTCTTAAAAGATGTGGATCCTTATTTGATCGCATTTAACAACTTAACTATTTATCTAGAAGTTACAAAAAGCACCTCCATAAAAGTGTTTGGGTGTTGACCTGACCCGATCATACTATAAAATACCTATTTTGACCCATTAGTCAAAGCACAAGAATAACTCACCCCTTTTTGAAGTTTGTCCTCAATGGCAGTGGCACCAAGAAGTATCAAATCTTTCTCAATTTGATCCATCACTTCACTTATCATATCATCTCGTTCTGCACCTATCGAGCTTTTGGCTTCTGTAAATTTCTCATTGAATCCTTCATATTCTTCTCATCGAGTTCACGATATGCAAGTATTAAAGTCCTCAATCCTGCATCAGCATATTCATGCACATGGTCTCTTGTATTCTTTTCAAATTGTCGCCCTTTTTTAGAAAGTCTTTCAAACATAACACTGAACAAATAAGAAAATATCAAAGATACATTAATAAATAAACATAGTATTTAAGGGGTGTTGGAATTCGTCATGTTTTGAAACTAACCTGTCGGCACCTTTACAAAGTAAAAGTATCTTTCCTTCATCGTCCCTTACTATAACTGACATTCTCTTTCGTGCACTATTGAACTCTAAAATGTTCAAAAGTTCATACGACCTGATAAAAAAATTATAAACAATAAACATAAGCAAGCTTTAGATCGATACTAAAAGTTACCCGACAGTAAAAGATTCAAAAAGATCAAACCTTTCAACATGTTGCTTAGATTTAGGATCAAACTCCATAAAAGAAACACTTGTTTGTGTCCTTTGGTAGAATTCAAAACCAAGTTCTCTAGCTGCAATAACAAAAGCTGACTCATCAGGTGACTCAGCTTCATACGTCACCTTCCCTGTCTCCTCGTCCACATCAGGTATAGCAGTATGACATATTCCTAATAACCGAAGAAACTTTTGAATCACATCTGAATGTGGCTCGTTAATCCATCGCCCGTGTGTGATCCTTTCATCTTCAAACTTATATCCTTTTACAGATAAATGAGAATAAGCATCAATATCACTTTCATCAAAATGATCCTCATCCTTGACACGTCTAGCCATAGCTCTCTCAACTTCTGTAACTCGCCGCCCGTAAGCAGTGCCTGCCACTGAACACTTGATAAACTCCATTGAGTTACAAGTCAAAGTCCCGGTTTTATCAGACAAGATGGTATCAATTTGACCAAGTTCTTCAGTCAAATTCGATGTTCTGGCATGCGCTGGTTTGTCTGATTCTTCATCATACATATGTACATCATTGTTGATAAAAATTGTCTGCAACACTTTCACAGCTTCTATAGATACATACAAAGAAATTGGAATCAAGTAGCTGTAAAGCATTACAGCTGTTAAAAAGTGAAAAATTGCCGCGATTGGAGCTTGTTCTGGATCAAAGAAAATATCTGAATCATCAGGTCGTAAATACCATCTTTTCATTCTATTCCCTTCTAAATCATCTTTAGTCACAATCCCAAAATAGATTGAACCTAAAAACGCCATCAGAAACAAGATAAAGAACAAGAAATAGATGATATTATCCATTCGTCTCTCGATTTTACTTCTTTTTGAGGGTGGATCAGTTGAATTTTGAATAACTTTTGTGTCATGACCCGTGAAAATAACAGCACCATAGATGTGATCTGTGTTTCTAAGCTTGGAATCTCTTAAAAGCAGCTGTTGAGGTGAAGGTGCATACCGTTGTTCTTGAAAGTTCATTGTTCCAACAAATGTATACAAACTAGCATTTGGATCTTCACATCTAATTGTAGCTTTGAATTTATTAAACTTCGATTCTTCATTAATAGAAGAAGTCACATCTAATGCTTGTTTTAGTTTCAAATTTGTTTCACCATCTAGATTCATTGTTTCAACATAACAAATTGCATCGTCGTAGCTAGATGAAAGCAACAGAAGATCTGCAGGGAAGAATTCATCTTTTTCTACCTTCACTATATCACCAACTTTTAGTTTTTTCCATTGGCTAGTTTCAAAAACTCCTCCTTGACGGTGGACTTTGACTTTCCGATTGTTGACCTCATGATCCTGAAAAAGGTTTAAAAATTTGAAATAAAACAAGGTTGACATTATATAAGATCCTCCATTTTTCTCAGGAGGAAACAAAATTTGAAACTTTCATCTCATTAGAAAAGTCAAAGAAATTTCAAGAAAACAAGAATCAAACAACACATGTAACTCATGTATAATAGTATATATCAAATCTAAAATATTAACATAGAAAATGACTTATGTCAAACAGATTTTCTATATATGAATTCCCATCCCACTAAAAGTAGAGGTGGCCATTTCAACCCGTTTACTTATGAACAGTTTGATTTAGGTTTAGTTTTATCTCAAATTATTGCAAGAAAAGATTTTGAAAAGGGGGATGGGTCAAAGTCAAACAGGTTGAAAGTGTCACATAAGCTATTTCAAAGCATACAACCTCTTAAATAATGGTTTTATTCAAAGATTGACATCATTTTTGTAACAATATTGTTGTTCTTAATCATAGTTAAACATTAACATTTATTAGAAATAAAAATTGGACAAAAAAGTGTATGTGGTCAAACCAACCCGACCCATTCCCACATGTACCATAAACAACACATTAACCCATTAAACACCTAACCACTTTTAAGCTTTGACCCGGTCATCCCACCCATATGGCCATATTGCTCTCTGTAATGAAAAGAGATACACCCATGCCCATTGAAACTAATACATTATTCCAAATCAAACTCAAAATAGAGAATTACAAATATATTGCAACTTGTAAGTTTTTTAGGTAAATTCAGCAAATTACTATGTCATACTAACATAATTCTTTAACAACTACTCATATACAAATAATCATTGGGGAGTGGCAAGGTTCCTAACATCATTCTATCTAAAGATTCAAGCTTTACCAGCAACAAAACCATAAACCATCTAAATAATAATCAAATTTCAAAAATTCAAACTTTAAAAAAGCAAATTTTCATCATGAAATTAACAAATTATGAGCAAGAACACACCTGCTGCTGTCTTTGCCAATCTTCAATCCCTTCTTTGACCATAGTAGCACCAATGACAATAATAAGAGGAAGAATAGCACTAACAGCAGAATAAGGAGCTAAAGATGTAAAAGCCAATAGCCCAGTAACAAGAAAATAGAAATTAGCCACTCTTCTAAACTGCTCAAACAATGATTTTGGCACAAATGTAACTGGTGTATACTTTGTTAATCTCACATAATTATCAGCATAATTATGAAAATTAGCCTCTAATCCACCACTTTCATTGCAATAAACCACCCTTGAGAACCCTGGTCCACCAATCTGTGAATGATCTTCTTCAAATCCACTTCTTCTGAGTGAATACATCTTGCTAAGATGCATCTTTTTTCTCCTTTCTTTGCCCATTTTGGCCTATTTACACCAAATAGTTGAGGGGTTTGTAATTAAAACTCAAGAACAGGGTACAACCCAGAAAACAAAGCTGTGTAAACCCTCGAAATTGTGATGAAAATCAGTTAAAGATGTGATTTTTATGGAGAAAGAATTGATGATCAAGATGTTTAGAAAGTGTAAACTAAATATATGGTGTGTAATTGTAAGAAGATAAAACAATAGGCAAAACAAAATGACAAATGTTGACTTCTTGAGGTTTGATTGTTATTTGTTTGAACGAGGACTATTCTTGGACTTCGAATATTGACTTGTATTACGCGCATATGCCCTTCGAGAATTTGAGATACAAGCGTCACCAAACAGAAATAACGAATATATATCATAGAAGTTACACCGATACACATGAGATATTTTTTTGAGCTTTTACTCGTCTATATTATCAGTAGTTTTATTAACTCGTATATTACACGAGTTTAATAAATAATATATTAAATTGAATAAAACTTTATTAATTATTAAATAATATGTTATTTAAATTATTTATGAATAAGTACTATAAATAATAAAATAATAATAATATCAATTTTTTAAAATTTTGTTTTTTTACTTTTTTTGTTTTTTTTAAATAAATCAAACATTTCGTTTCAATACAAAACATATTAAAACAATATCATTTTTAAAATATTCTATGTTTTAAAAAAAAGTATGATGTACTTTCTAGAAGATATTCTTTTTAAAAAAATTGTTTTTCTAGAAATAAACATTAATAAAAACATCTATTTCTTAATCTTTTTAAAAATAGGTTATAATAAAAAAATAGAATTAAATACTATAACTAATAATTAATTGAGTCATTTAATAGAATAGAGATACAAAATTTTTTTGTTAAGAGTGAATGTGGTATTGTCATGTGCCATCTCTAATTACTATTTTATATCATGTGACATTTTAGTTATCATTTTATTAAAATAAGAAGATTAAAATCTATTTTATAAAATAATAACAATTTTTAAAAATATTTCAATTAGATAACTTAAATTTAAAAATTATTTTGATTAGTCAGTCATTTTTTATGTTTTATTTAAATTATAAGTTTTTTCTTATGTTTTTCTTTTTGTTTGTGAAACTGTGGCCTGAATCTTAGATATTTTTCTATTTTTTAATATGATTAATATGTTTTTTTATTTTTAATATGTAACACCCGGCCCCTCACACCAATAATATTGTCCGCTTTGCCCACGAGGAGCTCACGGATTTGCTTTTGGTTGCACGGGTGAAGACTTCCCAGGGAGGTCACCCATCCCTGGATTGCTCCCACCTAAGCACGCTTAACTGTGGAGTTCTCCTCTCATCCACAGCCAATACGCCCAAAACGCATTGTTGATGTTAGAGGCCAGACATTCCTTATGAACCAGGAATCTCTCTTGTCCACGACCGATGTGGGATATGTGTAGGGTGTCACAAGCACCCCCTGTTTGGACTCATCGTCCTCGATGAGCCTGAGAAGTCACCATCCTTGGTGAGGTATGTCCCACACCCCGAACGGCACAGGAGTGGCTCTGATACCATTCTGTAACACCCGGCCCCTCACACCAATAATATTGTCCGCTTTGCCCACGAGGAGCTCACGGATTTGCTTTTGGTTGCACGGGTGAAGACTTCCAAGGGAGGTCACCCATCCCTGGATTGCTCCCACCTAAGCACGCTTAACTGTGGAGTTCTCCTCTCATCCACAGCCAATACGCCCAAAACGCATTGTTGATGTTAGAGGCCAGACATTCCTTATAAACCAGGAATCTCTCCTGTCCACGGCCGATGTGGGATATGTGTAGGGTGTCACATAATATAATTTCATATATTAAAATTTCCGACTCTCAGGTCTTCAATCTTCTTCTACATTACTTTTTTGACATAAGAAAATTCAATTATGATTCGATTTGATGATTTAGTGGTCCAATTTAAGAAAAATATGTATAAGTGATCAAACTGAAATATTTTTAATAATTGATTACTATTTTATAATTTTTCTTATTATTAGGTATCAACACGGATGCGATTATGGGTTTGTCTAGTGAGAACAATGATACAAGCATAACAGACTCTAAATCAATATGAAAGGTCTATCGAATCACAACATTGATCATTATCTATGATTGGTTCATATTTATATATGAACCAACTACTCGTATGATTGTTGTTATGTAACATTTTAACTAATTATATGACAAGAGCACAACTACTAGAGCATGGTAGTTGTACATATCCGTGACACATAAAACAAGAGCAAGGCCTACACCCAATTTAGGTAGACAATAAACAACCCAAAAAGACATCAAACAACCAGAACATGTTCTGATGTTCAGTAAGAATCGACCCAAAGTTACAAGCGCCCAAACTTGAATTACGCTCCAGCAGACACAGGTAGATTCCATTACAACACTATAGCATCTTTACTTCATCATTAACTTAAATTTCTACTGTTAATCGCTACCCTTGCTTTCTTTAGCATAGACGAGTTCGCCAATAGAAGTTTCAAGAACTCCACTCCAGGCTTTGTGTGACCGAAGTTTGTAACCTCCAATTCACACAGGCGATCCAACTTAACAAACGAGTAGTCTTGCAAGTCAAAGAGGTTCACAGCAGTTTGTGATACTGCTTCAGTTGGATTGTACCTCATCTGCAGAGAGGCAAAATGCATATGACTAAGTGAAAAAACACACGAGAACATACACCTATACGCAATAACAATATTAGCAGGCCTAGAAATACAAGGATGACAGGTTAGGTAATGGGTCAAAACAAGTTCTAACCAAAAGAAGTTCATGTCAAAACATATCGTCTTAAAAAGGTATCAATTTAAGTTGGTTCAAAATCTGATCAAAATGAGTTGAACTTAAAATGGGCTGTTAAAAATGTTTTGAAATGGGATCACCTAAATATGTACAACTTTACCTCCAATTTTATTTTTATATATATGGAGAGCTTGTAACCAAGAGAAGAACAAAGCGCAACTCGTCTTCTTTCCCAAAGGACAGGCTATATAATTTAAGAGCTGTGAGATGAACAAGCATCATCAGGAGGCTCTGTGGAATCACGCCTGCAGCAAAACACTTTAACCAAAAAAAAGATCAGCAAGAATAATATTATTACTCGGCTTGTATAAAATTAGTTTATAATCAAGCTATCTCCTACCTGAATAGGACAACAGTTCATCTCCAAATGTTCAATCAAATAAAACAACTGAAATAACTGAACAATGTCAGAATACTTACTTCCCGAAAACTGCTTATCATCTTCCGTTTGCAACAAGTTAAAAAGATCAAGTCTTTTAGATCAAACAACAGCATGCATCAACATTTCTTGATCTAACTTCTTACCAAAGTGAAACTCTTGAGTATAGGGCAACAACTTAGCAAACACATAAGCACTTTCTTGGAGATTCTGACATTACAAAAGCTTAAACTTGTGAGCCTCTTAAAGCAAATAATGGTTTATGGAAGCTCAACAGCACAATTCTTGAGGTTTAAATGCGTCAATCTCTTCAGAGAAAATATAGAATTAAGTAGCTTATGGGAATAACCCTTCCCCATGAAAAGATTAAATTTCTCAACAGTGGTGTTTATTGCAAGATGCAGTATGATCTGAACAATCTCACAACAACTTGGTAGTTGTGTGACACAAAGAGAAAACTCTAGTAGTAACAACACAGTATAGACAGCATGCAAAACTTTACACTTGATGTTTATTTGAAATTGGCTGTTAGTGTTATTTATTGGTTGCAGCAGTATGTCATCAAACTCAAGTTTGGGTAAGTTTACGCATCGGTGCCTCCATTTACGCAACAAAATGGTGGTCCTAAACGCATCTTGAACCGCATTAGAGTTAAGATTGCTTGTATGAGGCTTGATGGCAGATTACTCATTCTATCAAGAAGTATAGATTGATCAGGTTCCATCCGGTAACGGTTGTATTTATTTGTAAACTTAAAGTGAAGATGGATGAATGCATCAGATACTAATATACTATGTGAATGTGAATTTGATCACAATCAAAGAGTCATTAACAGTTGAATCAAATGTTAAGAATGTGAAAAGGTACAGAGGAAGTTTGATGATAACTATAACAGAAGACTAAAACTGCAAGCACCAAATAACTAATCTTCATCTCAATATTGTTTCTCAAAAGTAAACAATGAAATCTGATCTGAATGAAATAAATTAACAAAACCTACACATGTCACATTTTCATAAAAAAGAATGATCATAAGTAGAAATTTAGGGATTTAAACCTGATTTGCAGCTGCTGCAGTAATGAACAAGCAAGAACACGAGAGAAATGGTGTTGCTTTGTGAGAAGAAGAGGCGAGAAAAGGGGTGATGTGATGGTTAAGATGACATACCTTAAATGAAAGCTTCAGACTTGTTACAAAGCATAAACTGGCATTTCATAATAACACAACCAAATCTTGAGCAAAACATGCACAAAAAGTCCACAAAAGCCTATGCATAGACAATCCTTAATCCTAACAAAAAAAATTAACATTATCAAATTAACAGCCTTCATGAAGAAGTTTATGGGCGTTCAATGACTAATTTGGCAGAAGGTGATGCACGCAGAAATGGGAGCTGAACCAAATTTTTAAGCATCTTCAGTTCTTCATCTGCAGAAACATTGTCATTGAGCTTAATTTGTACCATCTCTAGCATAGGTGACTTGGCCATGACGAGTTTCACAAATTCCATCTCAAGAGGTGAGTTACTAAACATTTGTATCTCCAATGTATTAAGACATTTCAAGCTCAAATCTGAGTGCCCTTCAGGATCAAGAAAGTTGGTGGGAGTTTGTCGAACAGGCAGCTTATCATCGTCATACAACTAATTAGAAAACATGAAAAAGGTTTCAGTAAAAGTACAAAGAGCCACTACCATAAGCAATAGCATATTTAGTACCATAATTATAATTTCACCAACTCCGGGGAGCTCCTGATCATACAAAGGACAGAAGAAATCTCATTTTGTTCCATCAAGCACACATCCAAAAACAGATATTCGAGATGGTCTAGCAGAGTTGGAAGCTTATGTGGCATTGCACCTGCACACAAGCTCTTTAACCGAATAGAAAGTTAAAACCTTGTAAACACAATATTCTTACATCAGATGTAACATTCTTTAACCTAAATACAACCTTCATATACTCCTTTGAGATCTCCAAACAATTAATCAAAGGCACACACTGTACAAGATCAACAAATATAAACTTGGTTCCTCCTGCTGCAAAGTCAATGCCTTCTTCATCTCCAAACTGCATTAAAATAGCTTTACAATGACATCATTAATTGAAGGAACTTTATGAATGGACCTTACGGCCTTACCAAACTGATATGCTCAAGCCGCAGGCACTTGGAGAGGAACCGTTGAAGCACTTGGGCAGAAACCTTAACATTCCAAAATATTAATTCCTTTAACCAGCTATATTCGTTAAATGTTAATGGTGGTTAAAAACACAATTGTTGAGTTCTAAAATTTCTAATCCTTGCAATGAAAAGAAAGAAGCTGGTAGCTGATAGAAGCCCTTTTGAATGACTAAAAACAGTTGTTTCACATTATTTCCCTTTGAAAGATAACTTATTATCTGGTCAAGCTAAGAATCCATTGAATTCTATGAAAGAGTGATTGAACTCCAGTATCGTCGGACTGTTGTGCAGTAACAAAACATGAAATATGGCATTGACAAGCAAAGACTTCTCCAACAGCATGTAAATAGTCGGTACTTTGACCATGTTATCTGTGAATACAAGCTTAGGCATGCTCTGCCAAGTATACCGCCAATCTTTTGACAAAATGCTCGTTCTAACCGCATCTCGGATAGGCATAAGAGTTAGAATATGTTCAATTATATTTTCAGGAAGTACACTGATTCTATCCATACTTTGCCCTCCAGTTTCCATCTTTTTACCACTTTCTTAAGTTTTCATACTCCACAAGGCTGCAACGTAGAATGCAAAAAAGCAAAATCAAAAACACCACAAAAGTGCTGAATTTAAACATGCATATCTAACTCCACATCTATAAGAAATATGCCAACCAATTCAAACAGTGTAACATGCTCCACCCAAATCCTAATTTCTTACAATATTTTCTTGATAACCACATATATAATGTCAAGATTACAATGCATGATTACCAAACAACTCTTAAAGTCGTCACTTGATGAATCAAAACTCTTTTTATTGTTTTGACTCTCGAATGAAATTTAGGGCAAATTATGGTAAGTTGGGATTTGGGGACTTAGAATAACAACAGATCAAATCAAATTATTGTGTATTTTTTCATCATGGACTTGAAAAGCATCAATCTTTATAACACCATTGTTGAATAACGAAACATGGAAGATGACAAAACATGAAAAGCATTAATCTTAAGCATATCGTCTGTAAATACAAGCATTAATCTTAAGCATATCGCCTGTATCACCAAAACTACTTATTTACATAACCAAAATCAAATTATTGAACTGAATTGATGTTTATAAGTTGTACAATTTGATACATGAAACTGAATCTGAATTACGTACCTTTAGTCTAGGGTTTAGGCGGGATAGTTGAAATTAATCGATCAGAAAACATTACTTAATTTCAACCAATAATAATAAGTAGTTTTTACCTGTCACGGAGATGACATCGTACGCAAGGTGATAAAGTATAGATTATAATTGACCTGACTTATTTTTGAATTATATTTATGTCGAAACATAAAGTAACTCAAATATGTATCGTTAAATAAAAAAGTATTATATTTGATTCGATTATTTTCCAAAAATATCGTGTCAAAACATAATTGTACATTCTTAATATAAATTACAATCATCACGACTCATTTTTTAACTAAACGAAAGGTGATACCAAAGTGAGTTTTGAGGATTTTTACAATTTTGGTAAAACTGAGATCCACTCCAAGTCTCTATTTAAGATTGTACAACTATTAATGCATGAAGTACAATTTTATATTATTTGTGTTGATGTATTTATTATTATAAAACAATCATAAAACTTTAGATTATTCATGATGAACCTTGGATTAAATCTCTAAGTATCGTCCGATGTTTAGCACTCTTGTAGAATTTTACAAAAAAATATATTTAAGATTAACATAGAGTGTATGACAAACATTTTTCAAGCCATGTTTGTTTCAAATAAACCACCATTTCTACACAATAGTACAAAAGAAAACAATCAAACAACATAACCGAAAGCTTCAAGACATCAATCTCTTGAAAGTAGAAACAACGCCTCATTCGCCTTCTAAACCGTGCAGATCATACCATGATACGGTTCGATTCAAGATAATCCAAGTCTCCTAAGAAAACAAACAAGGTAGAGAAAGGATATGGTTACTGAAATTTCGCTACTAAATTTACAAATTAGAGTATATGACTTCTATAGCATCCAATTAAGCTAGAATTATAAAAGTCAAACAAACTAACTCATGCAACAACAATTACAAAAAAAGAAAAAAAAAGTGAAAGTGAAACAAACTTTAACACATGCAGACATAATTTAAGTTACATTTTCTTTTCTGTTTAAAAGAGACATTTTATTGCTTTATTTAATAAAATATCATTTCATCCAATTATACACTAGATCATCCCTGATCATGTGAATGCAACCCAAACAAAGAAAAAAATAAACTTTCTACAAAGAATATATATAGAAAAAACTTTCTACAACAATGGTAGCTTAATAACCATCATTACTTCATTTCATTGCAGACGTTCTTCATACCCACAATTTCTGACGGATGGATCCCCGTCGGCGTTAAAGTTACAGTGAATCCACTCCGTGTGAATATTTTTCGAACGTTGCAGCCATTTAAGCTCCCCAGTGAGGTTTATGACTATCTGTCCTTCACGTATGAGCTTCTGAACACGTGCTATATTTTCTCCTGTTAAAGGAGTTTGAGAAGGCCCAAACTCCATCACCATCACTTGCTCCTCCATGTAGTTGTAGTTTGTATGTAAACTCAACCCAGTGAGGTGAAGGCCCTAATGGAGTTATTGTTATTACTGAACAAAAACGTATCAGTGACTGTAAACTCAACCCTTGATAACAGTTGAATGTCGCCATGTTGTTCTAAACTAACATGAAGGATTGCATTTCCTTCTATTGTTAGTGTCTTGTTAGTAGTGATGTTGTATTTCACATGCCTGTTATGTATGTCAGCATTGTTTATCATGACATAATCTGTTTCAACAGGAAAGATTACAACAATCAGGAACATTCCTAAAAAAGTTGCAGCAACAACACCAGCAATACAAAGAAATGTGCATTCTCTGCAAAGTTCTTCTATCTGTATGAAACAAAACAGAAGATAAGAGATTTTAATCCTATGAATTTAACTTCATACGCGAACTTAAATTTATGCACGCTAGTCACTTACATCAGTAAATGCAGTCGCCATCTTCAAGGATGCAAAAACAAAGTGAAGAACGAATGATGTTATGAAGATGAATCGAAGTGTTGATTATATAAATAAGAATCAAGATTGCTTGAGACATACTGAAAGTGGACACCAATAGTTTATTAACAAGTTTTACACTGTAAATGTGTAAGATGCACTCTTGGCCAAGAATTTACAATTGTAAATGGCATCATGTGCAATTACAGTTAATTTCTGTTAATGTATGTATCACACTCCCCAATTGTCCACGTCTTAGATCCCTCATAGCTGCAAATTGTGCCTATAGTAATGATGATGAAAACATGAAAACATGTTTGCAACTGATCCCCGAAAACATTATGAATACTACTAAAGTATGTATAAACTTAATGATTAGTAACCAAGCTAGAAGTATTTACCAAATTTTGTTCTTTTTTTCCAACCCGCTCAGCTTTTCTTTCGGCAGCTTCTTCAGCAAGCTCGTTTAGATATAATGTGTCACCTGTTTCATGCAAAGTAAGTCTCAACTCCCACGGAACAGATACATAAATTATCATTTGCATAAACCGATGTAACGGTCGAGAAAATGTCAAGACAAAATTTACTTAAAGTATGCAACTTTGAGCTTATTAAATAACAAATGTCTATTATCATATCTTTTTGAAATAAGAAGCTATAAATCTACCAAAACTATGAACTATGAGCCACCCATATTACCATATAGCCTGCAAGAAAGCTTACCAAAAAAAAAAGAAAAATCAAAACAGCACCTTAGCACAGTTGCTATATCTAAACAATTGTGTTTATCAAAATGCTTCATTCCATCTTGTAATTTTTTGCAACCTGGCACAGTGAACAATATCCAAGTTTCCATATAAACATTAAAGGTCAATCCTCTGTAATGTAGAAAAAATAAGAAAAACAGTTTTGAACAAACTTTGGGGTACAAACAAACAACTTACAATGTGGCATTCGAAAGCATACATGTGAAGATATAATCCTTGTGTGATTAATCTCCGGTGCTGGTGGGGATAGGATCGGAAGAAAAAAGAGGGTCTTGGCTTGAGCCGGTGGCCGCGATGAGTTATTCGGATGAGAGACCAGGGAACCATCAATCTTAAATGGCTCAAATGATGATACATAACATGTACTTTTAATGATGATTCCAAATCTGAATTGATGATGATGAATAGATGATACATAATTGGACTTTCAAATCTTAGAAGCCAATATCATAATACTATCAGAAAAACATGATGAATCTTGTTGCATTTATATTTTCAATATCGTCCAATGTTGTTTGTTCCTATGAAAAAACTAACATTCTCCAGAAGTTTACCAATAAGTATGATTAAGATTAGAAAGAAAAAAAAAAAGAGAAAAGAAACTACCATTTCTACAAAATATGCAAAAGAAAACAGTTAACAACATAATCAAGCGCTTTAAGGCAACATAATCAAGCGCTATAAGGCAACATAATCAAGGGCCTCAAGGCATCAATCTTTGCTTAAGATCATACCATATCTGGTGTCAAGCACCTTTGCTTTAAATAAAAGCTTTAGACTTGATGTTACAAAGCCTAAACTTGCATTTCATAATCAGCAGAAACAAAAACCATCAAAACACATACAAAATACTTCATAAAAGCATTATGAGATGACGATCCTTAATCCTAACCAAGAAAACTAACAAGCATCATCAGAATATCAGTCTTCATATCGGCGTGCAATGATTAACTTTGCTGAAGGTGATGCCCGCGGAAATGTGAATAGTAGCCAATCTCTGAGCATCTTTAGTTCGTCTTCTGTAGATACGTTTTCATTTAGCAAAAGCTTTACTTTCTTTAGCACAGGTGACTTGGCCATGATGAGTTTCACAAACTCCATCTCAAGAGGTGAGCTACTAAACATGTTTATCTCGACTATCTCAAGATGATCCAATTTCTAATCTGATTGGCCTTCGGGATCAAGAAAGTCGGAGGAAGTTTGTAAAACGGGCAACTTGTCATTATCATACATCTAATTTAAAAAAGGAAATTTTTTTAATAGAAGTATAAAGAGCTACTACCATAAATAATAATATATCTATTTACCTTAAGAACAAGGTTCACCAACAATGGAGAGCTCCGAAGCATACATAGAACAGAAGAAATCTCGTTATGTTCCATCAAGCACACATCCACATACAGATTTTTGAGATGGGTCGATGAAGTTGGAAGCGTATGTGGCAAACGACCTGCAGACAAGCACTTTAACCGAATACAAAGGCCAGAGTTAGCAAACACAATTTTCTTACACCAGATTATAATCTTTAACCTAAACGCTACCTTCATATAATACTTTGAGATATCCAAAGCCTTAATGTAAGGCACACTCAAAAAGAAGACCAAATGTAAATTTGTTTCCTCATGCTGTAATGTCTACGCCCTTTTCATATCCACCCTGTAATAAAATATGTTTACATTAAGATCATAAGTGAATCAGAGCTACGTAAATGGCTAGTTATATGGACCTTACCAAATAGACTCCACCAAGTAGAGGACAATTCGAGAGGAACTCGTGAAGCATTTTAGCAGAAACCTTAACATCAACAAACACTACCTCTCTCAATCTACTAAATCCATTAAATGGTAAAGAAGGTTCAAACCCACAATTGACAAGATTTATGCGTTCTAATCCTTGCACCGAAAAGAAAGAAGCTGGTAGATTGTAGTAGCCGTCTCTAATAATAAAGTTCAGCTCTTTCACATTCTTTTCCTTTGAAAGATAACTTATTATCTGGTCAAACTCAGAATCCATTTGAAATTTAGCAACAGAGAAATTGAACTCAACTACTGTTGGACCATTGTGCAATAACAAAACATGTAAGATGGCATTAACAAGCTTATATTTCCTGGTACAGGCTTAACCATCTCGTCTGTAAACACAAGTTTGGGCATGTTGCGCCAACTATACCGCCATTTCTTTGACAAAATGCTTGTTCTCAACGCATCAGGGATTGGCATAAGAGTTAGAATACGTTCAATTATGTTTTCAAGAAGTACACTGATTCTATCCACATTTCGCCTTCCGGTTTCGATCTTTTGACCTCTTTCTTAAGTTCTCATAATCCACAAAACTGCAATGTAGAATGCAAAAAAGCTAAGAAAAAACAACACAGGGGTGCTGACTTCAAACATGCATATCTAACTCCACAACCATAAGAAATATACCACCTAAATCCAAATTTCTTACTATATTTTCTTGATAATCACAATTTTGATGTCAAGATTACAATGCATGATTACCTGAGTACCAAACAACCGTTACAATCATCACTTGATGGATCAAAATCCTTTTTTTTCTTTCTTTTGGTTCTTCAAATCAGATTTAGGGCGAAAATGGTAGATTGGGGACTTTGAATAAGAACAAAAACATACCCAAATCAAATATACATACGTTTTTTATCAGATCACTAAAAAGCAATAATCTTTATAACAATATCGATCATGAAAACGAAATCATAAGTTGTATAATGCACTACATGTGAGAAAATAAAAACAGAGTATGAATTACCTCTAGTTTAGGGTTTAAAATGGAGTCGAAAGAATCAGCAAATGAACACAATTGAATCGATGAATTGATACGAGACTTTGGTCGGGTAAACTGAATTGAAATGTAACTCTGGCGTCCGCATAAGAAGATATAGGGATGACCAGAGCTTTACAAAATAAATGTACAGAGTAGTACAAAACTTTATTCAAATTACATCTATCGTCGTGACTTTTAACTATTTACAAGTGTTTAGTCCTTAGGTTAGATATGTAAATACGAAGATGTCATTTTTCTCGATCGAGAAACAACAAAGAATAACATATTTAAAATGTCGTTCGAAGTTTATATGTTATCAGTGGCAATTTTTCCTTAAAACCTTTTGTTCTATTGTTGGTAGAAGCTTGTCCTCACTTTCACACTTGTCGCAACAAAAATCTTTGGTATCACTTATCCCCTCGCCTGCATGTAATTTGTTTTTGGTAACATTTGATTTTGTCAGTGTAAGTAATGTATGCCAGATATAAAAAAAATAGAATTTCTTTACTTTTTTTGTGATCATTTAAAGCGTTGGTATGCGAAAAACAATGTAAAAGTATTAAAATATAGAACTTCTTTACCTTAATTTGATCGCTTGAAATGCTGGTGTGCATAAAGCATATAGTTTTCCACAAAACAATGTTAGAAATTATGAAGTCTATTAGTAGTGTGGAATGTGTGTGTCTATATATATATTTAGAGGAGAGATCAAATGAGAACTAGTTTTTTTTATGAGAACTCTAAAAATCAATCTTAACTACTAGTTCTTAATGACAAAATTATAATTAACAAAAACATATTTAAAAAATTTATAAATAAAAAAATAACATAAAAATAAAAAAAATAAAAACATAAAAATGTTCCTCAACTTTCCATCTTTCATAAAAAAAATTATAAAAAATAAAAAAAATCCCTTTTTTTAACGAAATTCGTTTTACACATGTGTAATATCGGATTTACAGTGTATAACTAGATTTATACATATGTAAACAACGGATGTACGATTTTTTTTAGAAAAGTATATCAATATGGTAGGCGTTGGAAAGATAAAAAAAATACTGAATTTTATGGTGAATTTATTTTTGAAAAAATAATGTCGTGAAAAAAAGTTACGAACGTTTAAAAAAAGGAGGAAATGGCATGTGATTTGCATGTGATAAAAAATGAGTGGATGAGATTGGTTCCTAGAGTTCTCATAAAAAAGTGGTTCTCATTTGAATCATCCCCTATATATATGTATATATATGTATATAGGAGGAATCAAATGAAAGCTAAGATTATAATTGAAAACAATGAAAACTAACATCTAACAATCAGATTTTTTCTAATTTAATTGTAAATTAATAAGCTGAAAGGATAAAGTAGTAATGTGATCTTCATAATATTTATTAGATATTTATTAATAAAAACTAACTTCCTAATTTGTCTCAATTCATTTTTTAGTTTCTATATTCATTCTTCCTTTCAGAATCTTTTTTTATTTTTTGTATGATTCGTATTAATCTTTTACTTGTTAACAGTAATCATTCGAAGTTTACCTAGTAATTACATCGGATTGTTCATTTTGGCATTTTTGTTGCAAGTGAAAGTGATGAATTCGGTATTTTAGTCATTTGTTGCGGTTTGTTCTAATTCAAGCAAGGATATAGTTAATTTCATTGAGAGTTCGGTTATTGAACATGGTAATTGCTCGATTCAAGTTTTGACTTATGATGAATCGCTAATTTGTCATGATCAACATAAGGATATTATTCATGTTGATGTAGAAGATGAAGATGAAGGTATGTATTATATGATTTGTATAGTCATTACATATATGTACACACGAAATTTAAACGCAATGTATGATCATTTTATTTAAACATATGCTATTTAAAGATGAATGTATGATCATATCCTGAACGTGTAATAGGTACAAGCAATATAGTTTACTACGCAGACATATATTTCATGTATTAAAGTTGTTGAGAGTAAAGGTTTTCCCAAGGAATTAACTTTTTGATCAGATATTCGCTAGTGCTCAACATACTTCCAAAAAATAGTATCTCAAAGTTACTTGGTTTTGTTCAACCATTTGAAGTTGATTATGCGAGGCCTATTGATCACAAAAGTTTCACGAAAGTAGCACCATATATGTGTGTGGTTACTAAATATCACTAAGTGCTATATTTACAACCCCATAATAGCATAGTTATATATTTTTACGAAAGTAGCACCATTTGCACTTATTAAGCGCTACTTTTGAAACTTTTTAAAAAATATCATTATTTTTATTAAAAAATATATCAATATTATATGCATATTAAAGGGATGAAAGTGTTTGATTTTATGGTAAAACTTTTTATAAAAAAAATAAAAAGTATATAAAAGTTATTTTAGTTTTAAATATATGATGAAATTAGTATTTATTGAAAAAAGTCAAAGTAAAAGTTTCTTACCTATTTATATGGAAACAAGCGAGATGTTTTAGATTTCATTAATTGAATAGTATTAATTACTAAATTACCCTTATAAATTATTAAGTGTTAATGTATTTGTTAATTGATGATATGTTATCATCTATAGCTTCATGATAAATAAATCAACGATCTAGATCTGTTCTCATTGTTTTTAGGTAACACTAGGTTTGTACTGGAACCATCCTATATATATATATATATATATATATATATATATATATAGGGGAGAGATCAAATGAAAACTATATTATAATTAAAAACCGTGAAAATCAGAGGTTACATATATATAAGTACGTGTTAGAAAGTGTACAACTAAGAGTTACATATATGTATGGGTTATGTATATGTAAGTACGCATTACCAAGTGTACAACTAAGAGTTACGTACATGTAGTTCCTACAAGTTACGTATACGTAAGTCGTTTCATCATTATCGATGTTACTTGGAGTTTATATGAAAAATATATAATGACTTTGAAAAATATAGTTGAATTTTACTTAAATAGAAAGTTAAATCAATTATAAATTATATAATTGAGTAATTGTGGTTTTTATGGTTTTTAATTATAAACATGGTTTTCATTTTATCTCTCTCCTATATATATGTATATATATGTATATATATAATGTGTGTGTGTACGCGTGCTTTTTTTACTTGTATATACTGATTTAATGAGAAAAGCAAAATTTGTCTAAACTAACTAAAACATTAAAATAATAATCTTCCTAATGTAATAAAAGTGTAAATGGGATGTGTCACACCCTCAGAACCCACGTGCGGAATTTTACCACGAGACGTGTGAACAAACCAGGATCACATTCAATAGTTACCCAGAACGACTCTATATGTCAACGTTAGAATAAAATCAACCAAAGTTCAAACTTGAAAACTATGCGGAAGCGTTTTGTAAATACGACAAATCCAAAGTATAAAAAATGCATAATATGGCAAAACACGTGCCATCCCAATGTTTAAAAACCCATGAATAAAAGACAACAAATGTATCTACGAATTAAAGCCTTAGGATGCATGCTGGACCCGTGTTGTGCTCCTAATGGCGAGCCGAGTTAACGAAATGAGAATAGCATACTAAAAATGTCAACACAATGGTTGGCGAGTTCAAGAGTTGACGTTCAAATATAAACAATTTAACAGTTGTGATATATAAGTAGTGTATTATAATAGATAGCTAATCTATTAACAATAAATATTAATTCATAGTGATTTCGCAATTAAAGCTGACTATGATAAGTTGTTGCCTCCTGTCACGACTTATCAGGTCGTGACAATGTTCATTAGGACAAATTGCACCTGGTTGACCTCGAGTCACACAGGTGGGGCTCGTCAGACCCAGAAGTACTATCCAAGTTTCCCCGCTATTCAATATTAACAAATCGAAAGTGTGAGGACTTTTCCATGATAAAAAACACTATATTAATATTATACACAACTTAAATATATAAAGCATTTGTAAATTACCAGTATGCTATCTCCTCCAAAAGAGATTAAGTAAAGAGTGGGGCATGAACTCACTTGATATGCGTAACAAATACTTAGGGTTTACTTGGAAGAAAGAGTAGACAGACAACCTTCAGAGGTTACCTAGATTATGTAAGTACATAAGTACGTGTAAACAGAGAACATGTGGAACCCTAAGCACACCACAACCAATGACTCAAGGTTTTAGAAAACAGACATGTTTGACCCAGTTGACCCGTTGGTGACATCATGAGTTATAATTCAATTAAGCAAACGTGAACATATAACATACATGGTTAACATTCAAATGGATCACATGTGGTACTACATTACCTAATGCATTACTTCGATCATCATACCACTAAGTATCATACAAGTCATATAACACGTTCTATCAAATTAGACAACCACAATAAACACTCTAGCCTGATCTTAACACCAAAAACATGCCCAACTCATAATATCCAACGTGCATCAAAAATAAAGTTTCCCTTTTGGGAAAGTAATACTCAAAAGTGATCTACCATCCATAACAATCACAAATTCATCAATTACATACCTAATCAAGTTCATAACATAACTAGGCATGATCAACAACACCAAACTAATATAATTCATCAATTCATATCCCAAAAAGTTACTATCTTTAGTAATGTATGGGTTCTAGCATGTGTTCTTGAACTCCCATAGTTCACAACAACAATCTAGTATCTAAACATCATCATAAACATATCCATAACATCCATTCATCCCTAATTCAACATTCTTGACAAAATAAAGTTACTATTATTAGTAACCTATGAACACAACCTTCAATTCATTAATTTCTTGCAAGATCAATGTAATCTAACACTCACCCAACCAAAATAACACCATATAATCATCTAACAATCATCAACTTCATATAATCAACATCAATTTTCGAATTAGGGTTCATCTTGAATCAAAGTTCATGAACAATTCATCAAAAAGTATCATTCTTGCAATCGACGTTAAACAACATGTATACTAACTAACATACTAGCATCATCAAACAACAACAGCTTCAACATTTTTGAACCCAAATCCGAATTAGGGTTCGGCCATATCAAGAAAACCCATAAAACTTGTAAAATTCTAACCTTTTCACGTGTATTATCTTATTGATGATTCTAATGGTTCTATAGCTTGAGATCGACCAAAACCATAGCAAAATGATTGTTGAAGGCTGAAATTCGAAGGTGAGGGGGCTTGGAATGGATGTTGTGGCCGAAATGGGGTTTGGGGGGGATTAGGGTTATAATTTTGTTAAGTCTTAGTTTTAGGTAATTACACTTAACCCCTTTATTTATATTATATAAAACTTCTTTTAAACACTTTTTAAAAGGTTTTAACTTAATAATACCAACATTATTAAACAACAATAATATTTACATATTTCCACTAGTCACAAGATAGGCAATTTAAATATACGTGTTTCCATGTTACGCGATAAAATTCACCGTTAACATTTAAATCGCGTAAACACATAAGCATAACACAATAATCACATAATCAATTAAATTATCATTAATTTAACATTATTAATTATTATCGAGTCACCAACGTTAAACGACAACTAGTGTGTGCTCATGACACGTGTATGCAAGACGTAACGGAACTAACAGACTTTGGTAACGTAAAATTACCGGATGTCACATTATCCCCATGTTGAAGAATTTTCATCCCGAAAATTGCATTACATGGCGAGTGTTCCATCACTAGTTTACTGCATTGGCACACAGAAATCAAAATCGAGTGAGTTTTGGATGAGTTGTCACATCATCCCCATGTTGAAAGAAATTTTTTCCCGAAATTTAAATCAATACCTTCATCTGCTGGCATCGTCTTTTCGAATAGTTGAGGGTACTTAAGCTTCATTTGATCTTCTTTTTCCCATGTGAATTTCGGTCCACGTCGCGAATTCCAACGGATTTTGACTATGGGTATCTTGCTTTGCTTAAGTGTTTTCACCTCACGGTCCATCACCTCGACTGGTTCTTCAATAAAGCGTAATTGTTCATCCACTTGAACTTATTCTAGTGGTACGACCATTGTTTCATCAGTTAGACACTTCTTTAGGTTGACACGTGAAATACATCGTGGATTCCACTTAGCGAATCAGGTAGGGCTAGTCGATAGGCCACTGGACCTATTCTTTCAACTATTTCAAATGGTCCAACGTACCTCGGATTTACCTTTCCTCGCTTGCCAAACCGAACTATGCCTTTCCATGGTGAGACCTTCAATAAAACCTTGTCACCAACTTGAAACTCTAAAGGTTTCCGTCTCCTGTCAGCAGAACTCTTCTGTCTGTTTCGTGCTGCAGCCATACGGTTTCGTATCTGCAAAATCTTCTCGGTTGTCTCATGAATTAACTCGGGACCCGTCAGTTGACTATCATCAATTTCCGCCCAGCAAACTGGTGATCTACATTTTCTCCCATACAACGCCTCAAAAGGTGCTGCCTGTATGCTAGTATGATAACTGTTGTTATAAGAAAACTCCACCAATGGCAGGTGAATTTACCAGTTATTCCCAAAGTCAATCACATAAGCACATAGCATATCCTCCAACGTCTGTATGGTACGCTCACTCTGGCCATCCGTCTATGGATGATAAGCAGTACTCATATCCAATCGTGTACGCAACGATTTCTGTAGTGATTATCAGAAATATGATATGAAACGAGCGTCATGGTCAGAAATAATTGAGATCGGTACACCGTGTCTCGAAAAAATCTCTTTAAGGTATAGTCGGGTTAATTTCTCCATCTTGTCAGTTTCCTTAATTGCAAGGAAATGAGCAGACTTTGTCAATCGATCCACGATAACCCATATCGTGTCACAACTAGTATTAGTCCGGGGTAACTTGGTAATAAAATCCATGGAGATTTGTTCCCATTTCCACATTGGTATCTCGGGTTGTTGCAACAGTCCAAATGGTTTTTGGTATTCCACCTTTACTTTTGAGCAGGTCAAACACTTGCTCACATACGTAGCTACATCCACCTTCATGTTAGGCCACCAGTAGTGCACCTTTAGGTCATGGTACATCTTGTCGCATCCAAGATGTATAGAATACTTAGATTTGTGTGCCTCACTCATAACTAAATCTCTAAGATTTCTATAGACAGGCACCCAAAGTCTATCCATGAAGTACCAAATTCCATCCTCTTTCATCACTAGTTGTTTATCCATTCCCCTTAGCGACTCAGAACCAACATTTTCTGCTTTTAAGGCTTCTATCTGTGTCTCCTTAACTTGTTCAGGCAGTTGAGTACTGATTAGTAAGCTATAAAGCTCGCACCCGTCTGGGTTTAGCTGTTTCCTTCCGGCTTAAGGCATCGACAACCACGTTCGCCTTTCCCGGATGATACTTGATAGTGCAATCATAGTCGTTTAGTAGCTCCACCCAACGTTGTTGCCTCATATTCAACTTTCTTTTCTCGAAGATATGTTGAAGACTCTTGTGATTGGTGTAGATAGTGCACTTGGTACCGTACAAGTAATATCTCCAAATCTTTAAGGCAAAAACCACTGCACCCAATTCTAAGTCATGGGTTATATAGTTCTTCTCGTGAACCTTTAGTTTTCTTGAGGCGTAGGCTATCACCTTTTCTCGTTGCATCAAGACACAATCCAATCCTTGAATGGATGCATCACAATACACCATGAAATCATCCGTTCCCTCTGGCAGTGCCAATATCGATGCACTACAGAGTTTCTGTTTTAATAATTGAAAAGCCGATTCTTGGCTCTCACTCTATTTGTATGTCGTTCCTTTGTGAGTCAAGGTTGTGAGAGGTTGTGCGATCTTAGAGAATCCCTCTATGAATCGTCGGTAATATCCTGCTAATCCCAGAAATTGCCTTATCTCGCTCGGCGTTTTGGGTATATTCCAATTCTTTATCGCCTCAATCTTGGCAGGATCAACATGTATCCCCTTCTCATTAATAATATGACCTAGAAATTTCACTTCTCATATCCAAAAGTCACACTTAGAGAATTTGGCATACAACTGCTCATTCTTCAATAGTTCTAAGATCATTCGTAAGTGCTCTTCATGATCCTCCTTGGTCCTAGATATATCAGTATATCATCGATAAACACAATGACGAACTGATCAAGATAGGGTTTGCACACATGATTCATGAGGTCCATGAACACAATAGGTGCATTAGTCAATCTAAAAGGCATGACCAAGAACTCATAATGACCATAACGAGTACGAAACACAGTTTTGGGGATGTCTTCTTCTCGGACTCTAAGTGATGATAACCGGATCTCAAGTCAATCTTCGAATAATAGCTTGATCCCTGAAGCTGATCAAACAAGTCGTCGATACGAGGTAAAGGGTATCGGTTCTTGACTGTTACTTTGTTTAACTCCCTATAATTGATGCACATCCGAAATGTGCCATCCTTCTTCTTAAAGAAAAGAACAGGGGCTCCCCAAGGTGATGTGCTAGGTCTAATAAAGCCCTTATCTAAAAGCTCCGGAAGTTGTGATGACAACTCTTGTAGTTCGTTCGGTGCTAATCGATAAGGTGCCCTAGCAATCGGGGCTGCGCCGGGAGTCAACGCGATTTGAAATTCCACTTGGCGGTGAGGTGGTAATCCAGAAAGATCCTCTGGAAACACCTCTGGAAAGTCACGCACTATAGGAATGTCCTCCATTCTCCTTTATTCCGTTTGCTTATCGGTGACGAGTGCTAGAATAGCCAAACTACCTTTTCGCAACAACTTTTAGGCTTTCATGTATGAGATGATGCCTATCACCGCACCACTCCTATCACCTCTAACTGTAAGGATTTCGTCACCAACAGGAATTTGTATGATCTTCTCATGACATATGACTTCCGCTTGCTTACTAGAGAGCCAATCCATGCCTATCAGTACATCAAAACTCCCTAGCGTAACAGGCATAAGATCTATAGCGAAAGTATGATGAGCAAGCTCTATCGTACAATCTCTAAGGATATGCGTTACATGGATCTGTTTACCGTCGGCCAATTCTATGGTGTATTTAGATTCTAAGGCGGAGGGTATATCACTTAAAAGACTACAGAACTTTAAGGACACAAAGCTCCTATCGGCTCCAGTATCGAATAGTACCGTAGCAAAACACCCATTAACAGAAAACCTACCAGTAACAGTCGTGGGGTCGTTTAGAGCCTCACCTGAGCCAATGACGAAGGCTCTCCCTTTGGCTCCATCATTGTTGCCACCATTACCAGTACCATTGCCATGATTGTTGTTGTTACCGTGGTTGTTGTTGTTGTGGCCATTGCCGATATTGCCATTACCATTTTCCCTCAGTTGTGGGTAGTTTCGCCCGTAATGCCCTTCGTTCCCACATTCAAAACAACCTTTGGGAGTCTCCTGAGGTTTTTGTGGCTTCCTAATAGTTCACCATGACAATTCTTAGTAGCGTTGTCACACCCTCAAAATCCACTTGCGGAGTTTTACCGCGAGGCGTGTGAACAAACCAGGATCACAGTCAATAGTTACTCAGAACGACTCTATATGCATAACATAACAAAATCAACCAAAACACAACTTTAACAATGCGGAAGCGTTTTGAAAAAACCAAGACAATAAAGTATAACTTATGGCAAAACAAGTGCCAAACCAGAGAAAACTACAATTGTTAAATATCAACTTGTCTTGAAGCAAAGTGTCTTAAAATGCAGTGAACCGTGCAGTGCTCCTATGGCAAGCAAGTTAAGGACCTGAGAAAAGCATACTAAAATGTCAACACATAGGTTGGTGAGTTCAAGAGTTTGAGTTCAATAAACATGTAAACAGTTGCGATATATAAGCAGTGTATGGTAATAGATAGCTAGTCTATTATCAATAAATATTAATACATAGTGATTTTGCAATTGAAGCTGGCTGTGATAGTTGTTGCCTCCTGTCACGACTTACCATGTCGTGACAATGTTCATTAGGACAAATTGCACCCGGTTGACCTCGAGTCACACAGGTGGGGCTCGTCAGACCCAGTAGTACTACCCAAGTTTCCCCGCTATTAAATATTAACAATTCAAAAGTGTGAGGACTTTTCTCATGGTAAACAACACTATATTAATATTATACACAACTTAAATAATAAAAGCATTCGTATAAATACCAGTATGCTATCTCCCCAAAAGAGATTAAATAAAGTGCGGGGCATGAACTACACTATGGAAAGTACTTAGGGTTTATTTTGAGAACGAGAGGATAGCCAACCTTCACAGGTTACCTAGATCATGTGAGTACATAAGTACGTGTAAATAAAAGACATGTGAAACCCTAACCATACCAAAATCAAAGACTCAAGCTTCAGACAAATAGACACGTTTGACCTAGTTGACCCGTTTGACCCGTTGGTGACATTATGAGTTATAATCCAAATAAAGCCAAGAGCACATACAACATACATGATTAACATTCAAATAGTATCATACGTATGCTATATCAACCAGGTGTATCACTTAGATCATCATACAATCAAGTACTATACAAGTCATGCGAATCTAGAACATTAACATATCCACTAGCTACAATACAACAAACATGTCACACAAGGTTCAACCATTCATCACATGCCATGTGAAGCCACTCACGACTTCACATCCTAAACCCTGCCAATCCTACTAAGTAGGGGCCTCAGATCCGCACGCGTGTATAATGATCATAACCAAATTCTTGAGCATATGCATTGCATTCACAACATCACAACAATCAATTACCAGACCCAAGCATGATGTCCTACTACTACACAACACCCAAACCATACATGATTACCAATTCCAATTATCACCCATGATTATCCAAACATGCCATAGAACTAATTTAACACGTTCTATTACACTAGAATCCATCCTTGAACATATTAGCAAGTTCCTATCATCTCAAACATGATCACAACATCATACTTCAACGTTTACACAAATAAGTTTCCCTTTTGGGAAAGAATATCCAAAATCTATCAAACATCCAAGGTATGCATGAATTCATCAATAATATACCAATTCAGCTCATACTAATATCTAAACATGATCAACAACACTTAAACACCTCAATCTAACAATCTTCATAACAAAAGTTTCTACTTTTGGCAAGCTATGATGACATCATCAAATTAAAGATTTCTAGCGTTCATAACAACAATCTAACATCTAATTATCATCATGAACCATCCATAACATCAATCCATCACTAGATCACTACTACATGCAAAATAAAGTTACTATTCTTAGTAACCTATGAACAATGCATCAAAATCCCAACTTTCTTGCATAATCAACGTATTCTAACATTCATACAACCCATAAAATCATCAAATTCATAATCAATACATCCATCATGCACAATCACAATATAATCTCGAATTAGGGTTTGCTTCAAAAATAAATTTCATGATCAATCCACTAAAAACATAGAATTCTTGCATAATCGACGTTAACTAACATGTATACAATCTAACTAACATGTTAACATCATCAACACAACACCAATTCGACCCAACAAGGACCAATTTACGAATTAGGGTTCGGCCATAATGAACCCTTCACAAAACTCGCAAAAACTAACCTTTAAACTTGTAATTGCTTGAAATCGATGCTTCCTAAGTGTTGTATAACTTGTAATCGATCAAAACCACACGAAATTTCTTGTCTTGGCTGAATTCGAAGTGGGGGGAGGAGGGATGAAGGTGAAGTCGCGGCCGATGGGTGGTGTTTAGGAGGCTAGGGTTTGTTTTAATTAATTTAATTTACATATTTACCCTTTAAACCCTTGTGTTTTGGTATATTGTAAAAACTAAGCTTTAAACTCTTGTAAAGTGTTTTTAACTTCATAATATAAAGATATAAACTTATAAAGTCATTATATATCTTATCTTTATAAAAACACAAGACATACGAATAAATAGACACGTTTCCGCGTTACGCGATAAATTTCTTAATTAATCGTTTATAAATGTGTAAACACATAACATAACCCAATACTCACATAATCACTTGGATTCACAACAAATTAACATTATTCATTATTATTAGGTCACCAACGTTCAACGACAACTAGTGTGTGCTCACGACACGTGTATACAAGACTTAACGGAACTAACGGAGTTTGGTAACGGAAATTTACGGATGTCACATTATCCCCATGTTGAAAGAATTTTCGTCCCGAAAATTGCGTTACATGGTGAGAGTGTTCCATCACTGGTCTACTGCATTGGCACACAGAAATCGAAATCGTGTGAGTTTTGGATGAGTTGTCACATCATCCCCATGTTGAAAGAAATTTCGTCCCGAAATTTAAATCAATACCTTCGTCTGCTGGCATCGTTCCTTCGAATAATTGAGGGTACTTAAGCTTCATTTGATCTTCTCGTTCCCATGTGAATTTCGGTCCACGTCGCGAATTCCAACGGATTTTAACAATAGGTATCTTGCTCTGCTTAAGTGTTTTCACCTCACGGTCCATCACCTCCACTGGTTCCTCAATAAAACGCAATTGTTCATCCACCTGAATTCTTCTAGAGGTACGACCGTCGTTTCATCAGTTATGCACTTCTTCAAGTTTGACACGTGAAATACATCATGAATCCGCTCGCGAATCAGGTAGGTAGGGCTAATCGATAGGCTACTGGACCAACTCTTTCCACAATCTCAAATGGTCCAACGTACCTCGGATTTAGTTTTCCTCGTTAACAAACCGAACTACGCCTTTCCATGGTGAGACTTTCAACAAAACCTTGTCACCAACCTGAAACTCTAAGGGTTTCGTCTCTTGTCAGCATAACTCTTTTGCCTGTCTCGCGCTGCAGCCATACGGTTCCGTATCTGTATAATTTTCTCAGTCGTCTCATGAATTAACTCGGGACCTGTTATCTGACTATCACCAATTTCTGCCCAGCAAACCGGTGATCGACATTTTCTCCGTACAACGCCTCGAAAGGTGCTGCTTGTATACTAGTGTGATAACTGTTGTTATAAGAGAATTCCACCAATGGTAGGTGAATTTCCCAGTTATTCCCGAAGTCAATCACACAAGCACGTAGCATATCCTCCAACGTCTGTATAGTACGCTCACTCTGACCATCCGTCTGTGGATGATATGCAGTACTCATATCCAAACGTGTACCCAAAGATTTCTGCAATGATTGCCAGAAATGTGACGTGAAACGAGCGTCTCATGGTCAGAGATAATTGAGATCGGTACCCCGTGTCTTGAAACGATCTCCTTGAGGTACAGGCGAGTTAACTTCTCCATCTTGTCGGTTTCCTTATTGCAAGGAAATGAGCAGACTTTGTCAATCGATCCACAATAACCCATATCGTGTCACAACCGGTACTAGTCCGGGATAGTTTAGTAATAAAGTCCATGGAGATTTGTTCCCATTTCCACATTGGAATCTCGGGTTGTTGTAATAGTCCGGATGGTTTTTGATATTCCACTTTCACCTTCGAGCAGGTTAAACACTTGCTCACATACGTAGCTACATCCGCTTTCATGTTAGGCCACCAATAGTGAGCCTTTAGGTCATGATACATCTTGTCGGATCCAGGATGTATAGAATACTTAGATTTGTGTGCCTCGCTCATAACTAAATCTCTCAAATTTCCATGAACAGGCACCCAAAGTCTATCCATGAAATACCGAATTCCATCCTCTTTCATCACTATGTTTATCCATTCCCCTTAAAAATTCAGAACCAATATTTTCCACCTTAAAGCCTTATTGTGCCTCCTTAACTTGTTCGGGCAGTTGGGTACTGATAGTAAGCTGTAAAGCTCGCACCCGTCGGGGTTTAGCTGTTTCCTTCCTGCTTAAAGCATCGGCAACTACGTTCGCCTTTCCCGAATGATACTTAATTGCGCAATCATAATCATTTAGTAGTTCCACCCAACGTCGCTGCCTCATATTCAACTCTTTTTGCTCAAAGATATGTTGAAGACTCTTGTGATCGGTGTAGATTGTGCACTTGGTACCGTACAAATAATGTCTCCAGATCTTTAAGGCAAAACTACTGCACCCAATTCTAAGTCATGGGTAGTATAGTTCTTCTCGTGAACCTTTAGTTGTCTCGAGGCGTAAGCTATCACCTTGTCTCGTTGCATCAAGACACAACCCAATCCTTGAATGGATGCATCGCAATACACCACAAAGTCATCTGTCCCTCTGGTAATGCTAATATCGGGGCAGTACAGAGTTTTTGTTTTAATAATTGGAAAGCTGATTCTTGACTCTCAGCCCATTTGTATGTTGTTCCTTTGTGAGTCAAGGCTGTGAGAGGTTGTGCGATCTTAGAAAATCCCTCTATGAATCGGCGGTAATATCCTGCTAATCCAAGAAATTGCCTTATCTCGCTTGGTGTTTGGGTGTAGTCCAATTCTTTATCACCTCAATTTTGGCAGGATCAACGTGTATTCCTTTCTCATTAAAAATGACCTAGGAACTGTACTTCTTTATCCAAAAGTCACACTTTGAGAAATTAGCATACAGCTGCTCATTTTTCAACAGTTCCAAGATCATTCGTAAGTGCTCTTCATGCTCCTCCTTGGTCCTAGAGTATATCAGTATATCATCGATGAACACAATGACAAACTGATCAAGATAAGGTTTGCACACGCGGTTCATGAGGTCCATGAACACAGCAGGTGCATTAGTCAACCCAAAAGGCATGACCAAGAACTCATAATGACCATAACGAGTACGAAATGCAGTCTTGGGAATGTCTTCTTCTCGAACTCTGAGTTGATGATAACCAGATCTCAAGTCAATCTTCGAGTAATAGCTTGATCCTTGAAGCTGATCGAACAAGTCGTCGATACGAGGTAAAGGGTATCGGTTCTTGACTGTTACTTTGTTTAACTCTCGATAATCGATGCACATCCGAAATGTGCATCCTTCTTCTTAACAAAGAGTACAGGAGCTCCCCAAGGTGATGTACTAGGTCGAATAAAGCCCTTATCCAAAAGCTCCTGAAGTTGTGACGACAACTCCTGTAGTTCGTTTGGTGCTAATCGATAAGGTGCTCTAGCAATCGGAGCTGCGCCGGGAGTCAATTCAATATGGAATTCCACTTGACGGTGCGGTGGTAATCCAGGAAGATCTTCTGGGAACACCTCCGGAAAGTCGCGTACTACGGGAATATCCTCCATTCTCTTTTCTTCCTTTGCTTATCGGTTACAAGTGCTAGGATAGCCACGCGGCCCTTCCGTAACAACTTTTGAGCTTTCATATACGAGATGATGCCTATCACAGCACCACTCCTATCACCTTTGACGGTAAGAATGTGATCGTCAACCGGGATCCGTATAATCTTCTCGTGACATATGACTTCCGCTTGCTTGCTAGAGAGCCAATCCTGCCTATCACAACATCAAAACTCCCCAGCGTAACAGGCATGAGATCTATAGCGAAAAATGACCAGCAAGTTCTATCCTACAGTCTTTAAGGATATGCGTTACATGGATTTGCTTACCGTCGGCTAATTCCACAGTGTACTTAGATTCTAAAGCAGAGGGTATATCACTTAAAAGACTACAGAATTTTAAGGACACAAAACTCCTATCGGCTCCAGTATCAAATAGTACCGTAGCAAAACAACCATTAACAGGGAATCTACCAGTAACAGTTGTGGGATCATTTAGAGCCTCACCTGAGCCAATGACGAAGGCTCTCCCTTTGGCTCCATCTCTATTGCCGCCATTTCCAGTGCCATTTCCACCATTGTTGTTATTATTGCCATTGTTGTTGTTGTTCCCATGATTGTTAGTGTTGTTGTGTTGTTGTTGCCATTTCCGTTCCTTCTTAGCTGTGGACAGTTTCGTTTGTAATGCCCTTCTTTCCCATACTCAAAACAACCCTTGGGGGTTTCTTGAGATTGTTGTGGCCTCTTCATTAGTTCACCACGGCAATCCTTCGCAGCGTGTCCAATCTTTCCACAACGTTGACACTTGAAGTATCACACCGTCCCACATGGTGGTAGTTACACCGTGGGCATTGGGATGTCTGCCGCCGTAACCGCTGGGTCCTTGGTTATTTGGGGCAGTTTGGTTGAAATTGCGGTTATTATCGAACCGCCGCTGCTGCTGCTGAACTGGTTGTTGTTGCTGTTGGGATTGCTGTTGACCGCCAGGCGATGATGATGATGATTGTTGTTGCTGTTGCTGGGAGCATCCCATCCTTTTGTTGTCGGGCACGCTCACCACAGCGCCCCGTTTGGGTAGACGCCCTTGCTCTACCGCCTGGTCAGTAAGTTTATGAGCAATCTGGATGGCCTGCTGGATCGTAGTCGGGTTAGAAGCCGTTACCATACTTTGGATTTCAGGCACCAATCCTCGTATGTAGTGCTCGATCTCTTATGCGCCTCATTAACCATTCCTGGACACAATATGGTCAGCTCATGAGTACGGGTGTATAAGCCTCAATTTCTGAACCCTTCATCTTGAGCTACCAGAATCCATCTCCAACTTTTGCACCTCATTTCGAGGACAGTACTCCTCGATCATCATATCCTTGAACTCATTCCAGGGGAGTCCATTTGCCATCGCTTGTCCAAGCATCTGGACTTGCGCGTTCCACCAAGACAGGGCAGCACCCTCCAAAGTCCCGGTGGCATACTTTACTTGATCCGCCGTGGACAGTTACATTTGGAGAAAACGGACTCAGTCTTCTCAAACCAGCGTACAGCCCTACAGCACCTCTGTACCGCTGTAGGTGTGTGGTTTACAGTCCATGAAGGACTTGTATGTACACACTGGTGGTCCTGTTTTAACACAACACACATTATCAAACATCCCCTACCGTTATAAAGGATATCAGATTTGTTTTTTGTTTTTGTCATTGTTTACCTGCTGGCTGACCCCGTGGGCAGCAGCCACTGCCGCCGCCAACATGCTCATTAATTAGAGCAGCCAATTCTGCAGGAGTCATGTTAATAGCACCACCACCCTGTTCTCCGGTGCCACGTCCACGTCCGCGTCCACGACCCGTCCGCGCCACGACCACGTCCCGTCCACGACCACGTCCACGTCCACGTCCAGCGCGTCCATTTTTTTCACTTTATATCACAATACAATAATGAGTAACATCATACACATTTAACTCATTGAAGCGTAGTAAACAGTAAATGAAAGAAATAACGTATCATCACAACCACAACATTCATAACAAAAATAATAACCAAAGTAAATAAATTGCAATAAGTCACAACGTATTTAGCAATGTCAAAATTGAAGTTTTGTCGTTCGTGTGGGGAAACAACCCTTCCCACATAGGTTTCAAAAAGAAACACTACGTAGTCTAAGTCATATAAAGAAGTCAATCGACAATATCTGACCCATCACTATCATCCTCCATCTCCTCCGGTTCCTCTTCCTCAGGTCCCTCCTCGGGATCCTCCTCATCCTCAGAGTCTGCGGCAGGAGCAGGAGCTATAGCAATCTGGAGTGCTGCTAGTTGAGCTTCTAAGATGGCAATCCTATTATCAGCTATGGCGTCCCGCTGTTCACGAGCAGTCACGCGTCCTTGGAGTGCCATAACACCATCTTGCATATGGTGACAACCGTTCAGCGTCTTCCCGTGTTCTTCCTTGAGTTCGTCCAATTGATGTCTCAGGTTGTACACCTCTTGCTGTAGTGTACAGACATCACCCGTGAGTCGTCTCACACGATGCTGTTCAGTGTCCAGTGCAGCCATTAGTGCAGCAATCATTGCTCGTTGACTGCGCTGTTCGTGGGAGTGAAAACATGGGTTGATTGGCATTGTTCCTAGTCCTTGGCTTTAGGACAGGTACGCGTTCCCTAAACATGATATGGTCAACAAACCTAGGATAAGAACGCCAGTCACGCGGAGGGTCACGCTTCATCAACGCAATGGTTGATCCCAGTCATCTCCTCTCGGGGATAAGCCAGTCGGGCCAATCGAATCCATCATCAGGTACAGGTGCGGGAGGTGGGGATTCAGATCGTGTAGGTGATTCGGGTCGTTACCCCGGAGCTCTTGAAGACGATGCCATGCTGCAGAGAGTGTGACGTGTATGCCAATGAGTATACAGTAGATGAGAGTAAGGCACAGGTAACTAATTAACTGTGTGCGGTTATAGTCTAGTGTGTATGCAACCTAGTTCCCTATAACCAATGGCTCTGATACCAATCTGTCACACCCTCAAAATCCACTTGCGGAGTTTTACCGCGAGGCGTGTGAACAAACCAGGATCACAGTCAATAGTTACTCAGAACGACTCTATATGCCATAACATAACAAAATCAACCAAAACACAACTTTAAACAATGCGGAAGCGTTTTTGAAAACAACCCAGACAATAAAGTATAACTATGGCAAAACAAGTGCCAAACCAAAAGTAAACTACAATTGTTAAATATCAACTTGTCTTGAAGCAAAGTGTCTTAAAATGCAGTGAACCGTGCAGTGCTCCTATGGCAAGCAAGTTAAGGACCTGAGAAAAGCATACTAAAATGTCAACACATAGGTTGGTGAGTTCAAGAGTTGAGTTCAATAAACATGTAAACAGTTGCGATATATATAGCAGTGTATGGTAATAGATAGCTAGTCTATTATCAATAAATATTAATACATAGTGATTTTGCAATTGAAGCTGACTGTGATAGTTGTTGCCTCCTGTCACGACTTACCATGTCGTGACAATGTTCATTAGGACAAATTGCACCCGTTTGACCTCGAGTCACACAGGTGGGGCTCGTCAGACCCAGTAGTACTACCCAAGTTTCCCCCCGCTATTAAATATTAACAATTCAAAAGTGTGAGGACTTTTCTCATGGTAAACAACACTATATTAATATTATACACAACTTAAATAATAAAAGCGTTCGTATAAACCAGTATGCTATCCCCCCAAAAGAGATTAAATAAAGTGCGGGGCATGAACTCACCTGATGTATGCAAAGGTACTTAGGGTTATTTTGAGAAACGAGAGGATAGCCACCTTCACAGGTTACCTAGATCATGTGAGTACATAAGTACGTGTAAATAAAAGACATGTGAAACCCTAACCATACCAAATCAAAGACTCAAGCTTCCAGACAAATAGACACGTTTGACCTAGTTGACCCGTTTGACCCGTTGGTGACATTATGAGTTATAATCCAAATAAAGCCAATGAGCACATACAACATACATGATTAACATTCAAATAGTATCATACGTATGCTATATCAACCAGGTGTATCACTTAGATCATCATACAATCAAGTACTATACAAGTCATGCGAATCTAGAACATTAACATATCCACTAGCTACAATACAACAAACATGTCACACAAGGTTCAACCATTCATCACATGCCATGTGAAGCCACTCACGACTTCACATCCTAAACCCTGCCAATCCTACTAAGTAGGGGCCTCAGATCCGCACGCGTGTATAATGATCATAACCAAATTCTTTGAGCATGCATTGCATTCACAACATCACAACAATCAATTACCAGACCCAAGCATGATGTCCTACTACTACACAACACCCAACCATACATGATTACCAATTCCAATTATCACCCATGATTATCCAAACATGCCATACAACTAATTTAACACGTTCTATTACACTAGAATCCATCCTTGAACATATTAGCAAGTTCCTATCATCTCAAACATGATCACAACATCATACTTCAACGTTTACACAAATAAAGTTTCCCTTTTGGGAAAGATATCCAAAATCTATCAAACATCCAAGGTATGCATGAATTCATCAATAATATACCAATTCAAGCTCATACTAATATCTAAACATGATCAACAACACTTAAACACCTCAATCTAACAATCTTCATAAACAAAAGTTTCTACTTTTGGCAACTATGATCAACATCATCAAATTAAAGATTTCTAGCGTTCATAACAACAATCTAACATCTAATTATCATCATGACCCCATCCATAACATCAATCCATCACTAGATCACTACTACATGCAAAATAAAGTTACTATTCTTAGTAACCTATGAACAATGCATCAAATCCAACTTTCTTGCATAATCAACGTATTCTAACATTCATACAACCCAATAATATCAAGCACATCATCAAACAATCATCCATCATGCACAATCACAATAATCTCGAATTAGGGTTTGCTTCAAAAATAAATTTCATGATCAATCCACTAAAAACATAGAATTCTTGCATAATCGACGTTACTAACATGTATACAATCTAACTAACATGTTAACATCATCAAACAACAACCAATCGACCCAACAAGGACCAATTTACGAATTAGGGTTCGGCCATAATGAACCCTTCACAAAACTCGCAAAAACTAACCTTTAAACTTGTAATGCTTGAAATCGATGCTTCCTAAGTGTTGTATAACTTGTAATCGAATCAAAAAACACACGAAATTTCTTGTTCTTGGCTGAATTCGAAGTGGGGAGAGGGATGAAGGTGAAGTCGCGGCCGAGGGTGGTGTTTAGAGGCTAGGGTTTGTTTTAATTAATTTAATTTACATATTTACCCTTTAAACCCTTGTGTTTTGGTATTTTGTAAAAACTAAGCTTTAAACTCTTTGTAAAGTGTTTTTAACTTCATAATATAAAGATAAAACTTATAAAGTTCATTATATATCTTATCTTTATAAAAACACAAGACATACGAATAATAGACACGTTTCCGCGTTACGCGATAAATTCTTTAATTAATCGTTTATAAATGTGTAACCACATAAAATAACCCAATACTCACATAATCATTTAGATTCAAACAAATTAACATTATTAATTATTATTAGGTCACCAACGTTCAACGACAACTAGTGTGTGCTCACGACACGTGTATACAAGACTTAACGGAACTAACGGAGTTTGGTAACGGAAATTTACCGGATGTCACAAGCGTGTCCAATCTTACCACAGCGTTGACACTTGAAAATATCACACCTTCCCACATGATGGTTATTACACCGAGTGCACTTCTGATGTTTACCACCGTAACCACCGGGTCCTTGACTGTTTGAAGCCGTCTCGTTGAAGTTGCGGTTATTATCGAACCTCCGTTGTTGTTGCTGAACTGGCTGTTGTTGTTGTTGAGATTGGGGTTGACCGCTGGATGATGATGATTTGTTGTTGTTGGAATATCCCACTTCCTCTTGTTGTCGGGCACGCTCGCCACAGTGCCCTGCTTAGGTAAACGTCCTTGCTCCACTGCTTGATCAGTTAGCTTATGAGCTAACTGGATGGCTTGCTAAATCGTGGCCGGGTTGGAAGCAGTCACCATGCTTCTAATTTTGGGAACTAATCCCCGTATGTAATGCTCAACCCTCTGTGCACTTCGTTCACCATCCTCGGGCATAGGGTGGCTAGTTCATGGGTTCGGGTGGTGTAGGCCTCGATTCCCGAGCCCTGCATCTTAAGTTTCCAGAACTCCATCTCTAGTTTTTGTACTTCATTTCGAGGACAGTACTCCTCAGTCATCATCTCCTTGAATTCAGTCCAGGGAAGCCCATTTGCCATCGCTTGTCCTAGCATCTGAACTTGTGCGTTCCACCAGGATAGAGTGGCACCTTCCAGAGTCCCGGTGGCATATTTCACCTGATCAATAGGTGGGCAGTTGCATTTGGAGAAAACAGACTCTGTCTTCTTACACCATCATACCAGTCCTACAGCCCCTTCAGTACCGCTATAGGTGGTGTGTTTACAGTCCATAAAGGACTTATAGGTACACACCGGTGGTCCTGTTTAAAACACACAAACATTGATTAGATATCCTATACGGTTATATAGGATTTTGATTAGCTTTCTATCATCGTTTACCTGCTGGCTGTCCCGTTTGGGCAGCAGCCACCGCTGCCTGAACATGCTCGTTTATCAGGGCAGCTAATTCAGCAGGGGTCATGTTTATAGCACCACCGCCATGGTCTCCGGCGCCACATCCACGTCCGCTCCCACGCCCACGTCCGTGCCCACGCCCACGTCCACGTCCACGTCCACCGGCGTCCATTTTTTACTTTACATTAACAAATAAAATAATGAGTAACATCGAGCGCATTTATTCCATTGAAGTACACTAAACAGTAAGGAATAATGAATCATCACAACCACAACTTCATAACAAAAATGATAACCAGGATAAATAAATTGTAAATGAGTCACAATGTATTCACCAATGTCATAATTTAAGTTTGTCGTTCGGGTGGGGAAACAACCCTTCCCACATAGGTTTCAAAAAAGAGAAACACTACATAGTCCAGGTCATATAAGGAAATCAATTGACGACATCCGACCCATCACTGTCATCTTCCGTCTCCACCGTTCCTCCTCCCCGGGTTCCTCTCGGTATCCTCATCCCCAGGGTCCTCTGTAGGAGCAGGAACTATGGCAATCTGAAGCGCTACAATTGGGCTTCTAAGGTAGCAATTCTATTATCGGCTACTGTATCCCGCTGTTCATGAGCAGTTATGCGTCCTCTAAGTGTTATAAAACCGTCTTCCATGTGGTGACACCCTTTAGGGTCTTCCCGTATCGCTCCTTGAGTTCATCCATTGATGTCGTAGTTTGTACACCTCGTGCTGCAGTGTACAAACATCACCCTGAGTCGCCTGACTCGTTGCTGCTCAGTATCCAGTGCAGCCCCAGTGCAGCAATCATTTGCTCATTGGACTGCACCATCCGTGGGAGTGAAGGCATTGGCTGATGAGCGTTGCACCTAGTCCTGGGCCTCGGGACAGGTACGCGCTCCCTATGCATTATGTGATCAACGAACTTGGGGTAGAAACTCCAGTCTCGTGGGGGGTCACGCTCCATCAATGCAAAAGGTTGATCCCAATCAATCTCCCCTCAAGGATAAGCTAGACGGGGCCAGTCGGGTCCATTGTCAGGTACATGTGCGCGAGGTGGGGACTCAGATCGTGTAGGTGATGCCGGTCGCTTACCCGGAGTTCTCGATAACGATGCCATGCTGCAGAGAGTGAGATGTGCATGCCATGAGTATGCAGTAGAGGAAATAAGGAACAGGTAACTAACTAACTGTGTGCGGTTATAGTCTAGTGTGTATGTAACCTAGTTCCCTATAACCAATGACTCTGATACCAATCTGTCACACCCTTAGAATCCACATGCGGAATTTTACCACGAGACGTGTGAACAACCAAACCAGGATCACAGTCAATAGTTACCCAGAACGACTCTATATGCCAATGTTAGAATAAAATCAACCAAAGTTCAAACTTGAAAACTATGCGAAAGCGTTTTGTAAATACGGAAAATCCAAAGTATAAAAAATGCATAATATGGCAAAACACGCGCCATCCCAATGTTTAAAAACCCATGAATAAAAGACAACAATGTATCTACGAATTAAGCCTTAGGATGCATGTTGGACCCGTGTTGTGCTCCTAATGGCGAGCCGAGTTAACGACATGAGAATAGCATACTAAAATGTCAACACAATGGTTGGCGAGTTCAAGAGTTGACGTTCAAATATAAACAATTTAACAGTTGTGATATATAAGTAGTGTATTATAATAGATAGCTAATCTATTAACAATAAATATTAATTCATAGTGATTTCGCAATTAAAGCTGACTATGATAAGTGTTGCCTCCTGTCACGACGTATCAGGTCGTGACAATGTTCATTAGGACAAATTGCACCTGGTTGACCTCGAGTCACACAGGTGGGGCTCGTCAGACCCAGAAGTACTATCCAAGTTTCCCCGCTATTCAATATTAACAAATCGAAAGTGTGAGGACTTTTCCATGATAAACAATACTATATTAATATTATACACACTTAAATATATAAAGCATTTGTAAATTACTCATCCAAAAGAGATTAAGTAAAGAGTGGGGCATGAACTCACCTGATATGCGTAACAAATACTTAGGGTTTACTTGGAAGAAAGAGTAGACAGAAAACCTTCAGAGGTTACCTAGATTATGTAAGTACATAAGTACGTGTAAACAGAGAACATGTGGAACCCTAAGCACACCACAACCAAAGACTCAAGGTTTTAGAAAACGACACGTTTGACCCAGTTGACCCTTGGTGACATCATGAGTTATAATTCAATTAAGCAAACGTGAACATATACATACATGGTTAACATTCAAATGGATCACATGTGGTACTACATTACCTAATGCATTACTTCGATCATCATACCACTAAGTATCATACAAGTCATATAACACGTTCTATCAAATTAGACAACCACAATAACACTCTAGCCTGATCATAACACCAAAAACATGCCCAACTCATAATATCCAATGTGCATCAAAAATAAAGTTTCCCTTTTGGGAAAGTAATACTCAAAGTGATCTACCATCCATAACAATCACAAATTCATCAATTACATACCTAATCAAGTTCATAACATAACTAGGCATGATCAACAACCCAAACTAATATAATTCATCAATTCATATCCCAAAAAGTTACTATCTTTAGTAATGTATGGGTTCTAACATGTTTCTTGAACTCCCATAGTTCACAACAACAATCTAGTATCTAAACATCATCATAAACATATCCATAACATCCATTCATCCCTAATTCAACATTCTTGACAAAATAAAGTTACTATTATTAGTACCTATGAACACAACCTTCAATTCATTATTCTTGCAAGATCAATGTAATCTAGCACTCACCCACCAAAATAACACCATATAATCATCTAACAATCATCAACTTCATATAATCAACATCAATTTTCGAATTAGGGTTCATCTTGAATCAAAGTTCATGAACAATTCATCAAAAACGTATCATTCTTGCATAATCGACGTTAAACAACATGTATACTATCTACCTAACATACTAGCATCATCAAACAACAACAGCTTCAACATTTTTGAACCCAAATCCGAATTAGGGTTCGGCCATATCAAGAAAACCCATAAAACTTGTAAAATTCTAACCTTTTCACGTGTATTATCTTATTGATGATTCTAATGTGTTCTATAGCTTGAGATCGACCAAAACCATAGCAAAATGATTGTTGAAGGCTGAAATTCGAAGGTGAGGGGGCTTGGAATGGATGTTGCGGCCGAAATGGGGTTTGGGGGGGATTAGGGTTATTAATTTTGTTAAGTCTTAGTTTTAGGTAATTACACTTAACCCCCTTTATTTATATTATATAAAAACTATTCTTTTAAACACTTTTTAAAAGGTTTTAACTTAATAAAACCAACATTATTAATCAACAATAATAATATTTACATTATTTCCACTAGTCACAAGATAGGCAATTTAAATATACGCGTTTCCATGTTACGCGATAAAATTCACCGTTACATTTTAAATCGCGTAAACACATAAGCATAACACAATAATCACATAATCAATTAAATTATCATTAATTTAACATTAATTATTATCGGGTCACCAACGTTAAACGACAACTAGTGTGTGCTCATGACACGTGTATGCAAGACGTAACGGAACTAACGGAGTTTGGTAACGTAAAATTACCGGATGTCACAGGATGCTACATGTCAGCACCACAATATTTTAATCAAATTTTCACGCTTCTCTCTCTTATTAAATAACTAGGTTAATATCACTTGTATTACACGGGTTGAACAAATAAATTACTAAATAATTAGTAATAAAATTTATGAATTATAAAACCATGTTTGAAGATAAAATATGATTATAATTGCATACGAATAACTATTTCAAGTAAATAAATAATAGATAGGTTATACACAGATATATATAGATAAATAGATAGTCTAGTTAAACAGATTATAGTTAGTAATAACAAGAAAAGTTATAGTACTATATTTTAATATAAGATTTGTATAAAATATATATACATGCTTATTCAAGAGATAAAATAATTATACTATTTTTAAATCTTTTATTTAAATAGTTTTATTTTTAAATATTTGTTTTAAGATTTAGTTATAAAAATTTATTGTTTATAAAAATCTGTTTATTAAAAACTCATGTTTCCAATTATTCTGCTTGATTTAATAAAACTACTTTTAGAAAATTCCAGATTTTTATAATTATTTTAAAAATGACTAATTTAAATATTTTGTTTCAAAAGATTCAATGTTTTAGAAAATATATGAATTTAAATTTTCTTAATATAATTTATTTTTAAAAACATAGTTTGATTTTTAAAAATTGTAGATAAGAGAGAAAAATATATCAATTGATCAAATTAGTTTTTATGAAAGGAGATTGTTTGAGTTTTTAAATTACTTTAATACTTTTTTGGAGGGAAAATAAAATGAGAATGCTTAGAAAAATAACAAGTGTCAAAAAGGTAGTTTAAGAATATGACAAGTGACAAAAGAACTTTCTTTTATTAATATTTATAGATTGTCTTAATTACTAATGATATTATTTATTTACTTTTTAATATATGACAAATTAAGAAAGAAATTTATTTATTATGTTTATTTCTAAATATTTTTATTTTTAAAAAGTCAAATTTTTAAAAACAAAAATAATCAAAATTGTGAGTTGTAATAAGAAAACTGTTAAAAATGATATTTTTATATGGTTTGTTTTAAAACAAAAGTGTTTATTTTTAAAAATAATTAAACACAAAACTTTAAATAGATGATATCACTGTTTTATTATTTCAGTCATATCATATCTTAGAATGTCATTATATAATAAATAATTTTATTATATTAATATTTTATTTATTCAACCCGTATAATACACGGGTTTACTAAAGCTAGTAATTATAAAAAAACTAACTAAAATATTAAAATAATATTACTACTAGTAACTAACTAGCAGCAACAACTTGTTTTGTGAAGTAGAAATAATAAATTTAATTTGTATGAATGTAAAAGGGGATGAGATATAGATAGGTTACAGATCAACTCAAATATATATAATTTCCATCAACTCGAACATATATTTTAAACAAGTTTTAAGACTCAAACCATAATAGTCATGTTATCAATCAAACTTATGACTTGCACTATTTTGCTAAAGAGTAAATGTTATTTTCGCCCTTAATGTTTCGTTGAATTTGTCATTTCAATCTAAATTGTTTTTTTGTTATTTCTATCACTGTACTTTACTAAATGTTAACATTTTTATCCACCTCACTAGTAAATGTTTTTTTGAATTTGTCATTAGATCTCTTAACCATTCAATATTTGTATAATGCTTAACCATTCAAAGGCAAATATATGAACCCTTCAAAGGCAAATTTCTGAACCATTCAGACATATGCTCGCGAAACAAAAATAATTAAGTGCTGAGTCATTCAAACTTCTAAACCATTAAGAGGTTGATTTAAATACTACCAAACAACCCCAAACTCTATTAAGATTTTCTTTAGATATTAGTATATTTTAGTCTTTTTAATACCCTAATTATCTAATTAAAAAAAATTATCCAATTAATATTCAATTAAAGCTAAAAAACACATGAAACGACTAGTGAGAACGGTCACTTCGATTTAAAAGCTTTGATCAACTTTAAGTCATGCTATTAGATTAAGATATGTTGTGAGATTTCAAAACGTGTATCGTTGTTTAATTGAGATACACTGTTGTCACATTTTGTTTGATTAAGGTCTGCTGTTGTCACATTTGAACAAATATAACAAGAGCAGCCTTTATACAATGTTGTCATATTTTGTTTGATTGAGATCTACTGTTGTCATATTCGAACAAACATGACAAACCCAGACCTCAATCAAACAAAGAATGACAACAATATACATCAATTCCATAACTGACCTCAATCAAACAATGGTATAAGTTTGAACAAAATATGAAGATTAATTGAATCCTATAGCAGACCTCAACCGAATAACATGATTTAAAGTTAATAAAAGCTTTTAAATCAAAGTGTCCAGTCTCACTAGTCGCTTCATATGTATTTTAGTTGAATATTATTTGATTAAGTTATTTTAATGTGATAATTAGGGTGTTGAAAAAAAGCAAAATACCCTCATATTTAACAGAGATCTTCATAGAGTTAGTAGAGTTGATGAAAATGATAATATTTGATAAACTACAGTGATTTAAATGACAAAAAGTTAATAATTTTAGATTGAAATGACAAATTCAACAAACATCTTATTCTTTTCTAAAAATCAATTTTAAGATGGTTGACCAATCATCCACAAAGTCCTGTTGAAATCCTCGTAAAATCAAATGATACAATTATACATAACATACTAATACTAAAATCAAACTATAAAGAAGTTATATTTTCATATATATATATATAATATATATATATATATTATATATATATATATATATTGTAACACCACGTTATTTATTTATTTATTTTGAAGCCAACGAAGGAAGAAAAAGAAATAAAGTCCAAAGTCGAGGGACTAAACTCGCTAACGAGAGAAAGTTGGATGAATGGGAGTATTTAAGGGAGAGGGAAGCCCTTACCCTCTCCCCACACCCACCAAAAATTAGCCAAGAAGGGAGAAAAGGGAGAAAAGTTGGTTCGAGTTGGTTCAAGTGAGCAAAATCATTGAGAAGCGGGTCAAATTGAAGCTCTTCTCGTTGTGGTCGTTTGTGTGAGTTCTAGGACCCCTCTTTTACACGTTTTTGAATGATTTAGGGCTGGAAGACATCTGAAAATCGGGTTTTTTAAGTGTGTATGTGTTTGACCCGTTTGTGTATGTGTGGGTATGTGTATGATACGTTTGGGTCTTGCTTTTGGGCTTGTGTATGCTTGAATAGTATTGTGGTATGCATTCCTAAGGTTTAGGATGGTCGATTTGGGCTTAGAAAGGGTTTAGATGAGCTTGGAGGTCGAAAATGACAGATTGGCTTCGGGACGAACTGCATTCTACACCAGCTAGGGCTATGCGACCGATTGGAGGCCATACGACCGATTGAGGTGCGATTGAGGTTCATTCGCATGACTAAGGGTTCATTCGCATGACTGATAGTTCATTCGCACGACTGAGAGCCCAGTCGCATAAATGCTCATCCGTATTAGTTCCATCCGCATTAGGTCCATTCGCATGGGACACATCCGCATGGAGTCCATTCGCATTAGTTTCATTCACACGATTGGGTGTTCATTCGCATAGGTGTTCATCCGCATTGGTTCAATCGCATGATGTTCAGTCGCCTGGAGGCCATGCGACTGAAGGGTGCCCATATGCCCAAGTAGGGCTGGTGTACTCGAGGGAAGTGTAGTTTAATTACTGACTTTCGGGGGAAAGTGCAGATGTAAGTTTTGACGTGAAAGTTCCCGTAAGTTCATGTAAGATGACTGTTAAGGCCTTAGAGAGTATGTTGGGCATGATGATGATGATGTAGCATGATTATGCATGTTATGTATGTTTAATGTTGCCCTGTATGATGTTGATGACTGTGTATGATATGTCCTTATTATGATGTATGTTTATCTTTCTTGTGGCTTTACATGTTATGTTAATGAATGAAAGTAGTATGTAACATAAAGCGAAAGATAATGAAAGAGGAACATGAAGTGAGAATGCATGCATTAATGAATGATGAAAGTAAAGAAAGTCTTGCAAGCATAGTATGTCAGGACACGCCATTAAAAGGTGTTAGCCCAATGGTGTGCGGGTTCGCTACCCCGGGAGGATGCACATCGGGGTCTTTCTTTGTGATTGATTATTTGTATAGCCCCATTGCTGCATACCCTAGGTACTGTGACCAGAGGTGCGATGCACCGTTATAGTTGGTCTATGATAGGCCTAGATCCAGTACCAGGAATAGCTGGGTATTGCATATAGCAGTGGTACACCTAAACTCTACCCTAGGTACTGTGACCAGAGGTGCGATGCACCGTTATAGCTGGTCTATGATAGACCTAGGTCCAGTACCAGAATAGCTAGGTAAAGTTTATGGTTTAAGGAAATGAAAGAGGTAATGATGAAAGAATGCGAAGTTAATGAATGTACAAATGAAAATGAAAGCATGAAAGATTAAAGAAGATAATAATGATATTATCTATGTGTACGTATGATGTATGATCGGATGAAAGTAAAGAATGGTTTTAACGAAAGAAAAGTATGTTTTATTATAAAACTAGAACTCACTCAGCAACGTTGACTTTGATGTGTTTCTAGTTGGCAGGTAATGATTGCTGGGGATGGCACGAGGTGGCTACTCAGCTCTTTTGGGATGGCATCCATTTATTTAATGCTTTTGTGATGTAATGCAACAATGTATTTTGTAACTGATTAACGATGTATTATTTTGCAAAAGTTTTTATAGTGAAATGAGATGTTATTTTTGAATGTTTCTGCTACAATATTTAGGTAAGAGAAATGAAAATGTATGTTTTATAATGATTTACCAGCTGTAAGCGTCCCGGGAACGAGGCCTTAGAAGTTGGTATCAGAGCCAAAGTTTAAGTGAAATGGGTAAATTTTCAAAATAAACCTTAACTTAAACTGAGAATGGGACAGAAAGGGAAGGGATGCCAATCTGAGTAGCTGTGTGCCATCAGGTATTTTCATAAAGTTAATCGGTATTATGTGCGCATGTTATGTGTTATGTGTTGTTTGTAGATTTAAATACTAATGTAGTCAGGATAGGCAATGCTCGGGGTGTGAAAAGTAAAGTAAGTGGCTAATCATAACTGGCCACTGTAATTAGGGACTTACTATACTTGACATAAACTGAGTTCTTCCCTTGAATGACCGTGTTGGTGTTTGAATCTTTCAGTGTGCGTGTGAATGGCTGGTGGTAGATCTTCGAAAGCCTCTCGTGGAGGTGGTCGTGATGGGCTTGGTGCTGAGTTGCGACCCAAGAAAGGAAGACCCAGAGTTGAAAAGGTGGTTCTTGAAGAACCAGAGACCCCTCATCCGGAGGGTGGCGAGGAGAGCGCCAATCTGAGAGCCTCAGTAAAGGAGGCTGTTGTAGAAGAAGTTCATCAGGTCATGCAGGCGATCTTACCGTCTGTAGTGACTGAAGTTATCAAGGCTGTACGAGAAGGGGAAAGAAAGGAGAGAAATAGGTCCTCGGGAGGACGGTAGCAACCGGAGCCAGAAACAGTTCTCTCTGATGATGAAGAAGAGGAAGAAGAAGAGCCTGCGCCGGAGGCGGCACGAGGCTGTAACTATGGGGCGTTTCAATGATGCAAGCCCCCTACTTTTGATGGAAACGACACTGCTACTGCTGCTCACTGGTGGGTGAGAGAAATGGAAGTTGTATTGAATATCAGCGAGTCCTGGGAGGACCAAAAAGTAAAGTTTGCTGCCCACTCTTTTGTGGACTCGGCTCTGTGCTGGTGGGACAATATAGTCCAAGTCGAGGGTAGTCGGGCGATCGGGATGATGAGATGGTCTGAAGTGAAGAAGCTAGTGATTGAGGAGTTCTGTCCTCATAGAGAAATGGATAGAGTTGAGAGAGAATTCCTGCAACTGGAGGCGGAAGCGATGATGCACCAACAGTACACCACCAAATTCAATGAGGCGGCATGTCTGGTGCCGGATCAGGTGACACCTCTGTCTTGAAAGATCAAGAGGTATATTCAGGGTTTGCCAGCGGATATTCGCAGGCACATGATTGCCGCCCGACTGAGCAAGTTTAGGTCGGCGGTGGATTTGGCAGGGAGGTTATATGATGAGAGGGTTGTAGTGGTGGTGGCTGAAGGTAGCAGGAAGGGTGGAGGTGATCAAAGCTGGCAGGGTAAGAGGTTTGGTCGGGGTAATGTATTGATGGTTAACAAGAAGGTACGGGTGGATGACCGTCGTGTGGCCACATCGAGTGCGGGGTCAAAAAGGTGTGGCAAGTGTGGAAGGGAGCATGCGGGAGAATGTAGGTTGGATTTAACGGGTGCTTCAAATGTGGGAAGGCGGGGCATATAGCCAAGGACCGTCGTATGGTCCGGTGCTTTAAGTGTGGTGAAGAGGGTCACATAAGTAAGGATTGTAAAAAGCTGAGGGCTGAGGGTTCCGGGGCGAACAAGACGGGAGGTGAAGGACCGAGGGTGAGCGCCAGGGCATTCACTATAACACAGGAGGAAGCTAGGACGGACCCTGATGTCGTGTCTGGTATGTTTCTGGGGAACCAAAATTTAGCTTATGTTTTATTCGATTCGGGTGCCAGTAAAAGTTTTATTTTTGCTGCTTTCTATGCTAAGCTGCCTGTTAGTAGTAGACGTGTTGATGTGCCCTTTGATGTAGAAACTACCATAGGTAAGTCTACCAGGATTTCTGAGATGATAGAGAACTGTGATGTGGAGCTAGAAGGTCATAAGTTTCCTGTTAGACCGTTCGTGATGACCTTAGGTGGTTTCGATTTGGTTCTTGGGATGGATTGGTTAGCGGACTTCGAGGTGAACATTGTGTGTCGCAAGAAGATGATTTGTTTGATAGCGCTTGACAGGAGTTTGGTAACTGTTTATGGAGATCGGGTCATGACGATCCTGAAAGTAATCTCAATGGCGGTGGTGGGAAAGTGTATGATGCGTGGGTGTAGCGCCTACTTGGCTTATGTGAAGGATGTGGATGCGCCAACACCACAACTATCCGATGTATCGGTTGTGTGTGACTTTCCAGACATATTCCCAGAAGACTTACCGGGAGTGCCACCTTACCGAGAGATCGAGTTCTAGATTGATCTGATACCGGGTGCCCAATCTGTTGCCAAGGCGCCGTATCGGTTGGCTCCGACTGAGATGAAGGAGTTGATGGAGCAGTTGCAAGAGCTGCTTGATAAGGGGTTCATCAGACCGAGTATCTCTCCTTGGGGTGCTCCAGTCCTGTTCGTGAAGAAGAAAGACGATAGTATGAGGATGTGTATTGACTACCGCGAGCTGAACAAGTTGACGGTAAAGAACCGATACCCGTTACCGAGAATCGATGATTTTTCTGATCAGCTTCAAGGTGCCAGTTGGTTCTCAAGAATAAACCTTTGACCTGGCTATCATCAACTGAAGGTGAAGGACCAAGACATTCCTAAAACAGCTTTCCGTACGCGTTATGGTCACTACGAGTTTCTTGTAATGTCTTTTGGTTTGACCAATGCGCAAGCTGCTTTTATGGATTTGATGAATCGAGTGTGTCGTCCGATGTTGGATAAATCAGTGATTGTGTTTATTGATGATATCCTGATTTATTCAAAGAATGAAGAGGAGCATGCTGGTCACATTCGGGAGGTTCTGGAGACGCTAAGAAAAGAGAAGTTGTACGCCAAGTTTTCCAAGTGTGCATTCTGGTTGCACGAAGTTCAGTTCTTGGGTCATGTAGTGAATCCCGATGGGATTATGGTGGACCAAGCAAAGGTGGAGGCCGTGATGCAATGAAAGTCTCCAAAGACGCCATCCGAGATTCGTAGCTTCTTGGGTTTGGCGGGCTACTATAGAAGATTCATCCAAGACTTTTCCAAGATCGCTTCTCCATTAACTAAGTTGACCCGGAAGGATGTGAAGTTTGTATGGGGTCAAGCTCAAGAGAAGGCGTTCGAAGAATTGAAGGCAAGGTTGACTCAAGCTCCTGTTCTGTCATTACCCGATGGAAGTGAAGATCTGGTGGTCTATTCTGATGCTTCCTACTCGGGGTTGGGGTGTGTGTTAATATAAAGAGGGAAGGTTATAGCTTATGCATCCAGGCAGTTGAAGGTTCATGAGTTCAATATCCTACTCATGACTTGGAGCTAGTAGCCGTGGTCTTTGCGCTAAAGATTTGGAGGCACTATCTTTACGGGACGAAGTGCACCATTTTCACTGACCATAAGAGCTTGAAGTACTTCTTTGAGCAGAAAGATCTGAACATGAGGCAGAGACGATGGTTAGAGCTTATAAAGGACTATGATTATGAGATCCATTACCATCCGGCAAAGCCAACGTGGTGGCTGATGCCCTTAGCCGAAAGGAGAGGCCCGGGCCGATTCGGGTTAAAGCTTATCAACTAATCATGACCTCTAATGTGATGAAGCAAGTCAAAGAGTTTCAAGATGAGGCATTGAAAGAAGATCATCTTAACTCTGAAAAAATGAGAGGTCTGGTTGCAGAATTGGGTGAGAACATACTTTGTGTTAAAACCCAATTTGGACGGGTGTGGATTCCTTGTTTTGGGGATCTATGGGTGAAGATTTTGGATGAAACTCACAAGACACGATACTCCATTCATCCAGGTGCCACGAAGATGTATCAAGACATGAAGAAGGATTATTGGTGGCCGGGTATGAAACGTGACGTGGTGGAGTATGTGAGTAAATGCCAGACTTGTCTACAGGTGAAGGCCGAGAACCAGAAGCCGTATGGGAAGACCCAACCTCTAGATATACCGGAATGGAAGTGGGAGCACATCACCATGGATTTCATTACGAAGCTGCCATGTACTCCGAAAGGGTATGATGGTATATGGGTGATTGTTGACCATTTGACGAAGAGTGCTCACTTCCTACCGATCCGCGAGACATATTCATCTGAGAGGTTAGCGGATCTCTTCATTAAAGAGATTGTAACTCGTCACGGTGTACCGGTGTCTATTGTGTCTGATCGTGACACCCGGTTTACATCTAAATTCTGGAAGAAATTTCACGTCGCCATGGGGTTGAGGTTACATATTAGCACGACTTATCATCCCCAGACTGATGGTCAGTCATAGAGGACCATTCAGACATTGGAGGACATATTCGGGCATGTGTTATTGATTTTAGGGGAAGTTGGGATGACCACTTACTGTTAGCTGAATTCTCATACAACAACAACTATCATGCCAGTATTGGTATAACACCGTATGAGATGCTATACGGTAGGAGATGAAGAACATCCGTCTGTTGGGGTGATATTGGTCAGAAAGAACTAGGGAGCATCGAGGTAATCGAGGCTACGACTGAGAAGCTTGAAAAGATCAAGTCCTTCATGAAGGCAGCCAAAGATACAAAGAAGTCGTATGCTGATAAACGACGCAAACCGACTGAATTCTAGGTGGGTGACCGGGTTATGTTGAAGGTCTCACCTCGGAAGGGCATTATTCGATTTAGAAAGCGAGGCAAGTTGAGCCCGAGGTATATAGACCCTTTCCGAATCATTGCTTGAGTAGGAGAGGTGGCGTATAGATTGGAGTTACCAGATGAGCTAAGTGGAATCCACCCGACATTCCTTGTATCTCACCTGAGAAAGTGCTTGGCAGATGAAGACATGATTGTTCCATTAGAGGATATCAAAGTAGACAAACAGCTCAATTATGTAGAGCAACCAGTGGCAATCATCGATCGAAAAGAGAAAAGGCTGAGAAATAAAGTGGTTCCTCTTGTGCGTGTACAGTGGAACCACAGAAAAGGATCCGAGTGAACGTGGGAGACTGAGGAAGAAATGAGACAGCACTACCCACGTTTGTTCGAGGAATAACAGGTTTCAGGGACGAAACCTATTTAAGGGGGGTGGACTTGTAACACCCGATTATTTATTTATTTTGAAGCCAACGAAGGAAGAAAAAGAAATAAAGTCCAAAGTCGAGGGACCAAACTCGCCAACGAGAGAAATTTGGGTGAATGGGAGTATTTAAGGGAGAAGGCAGCCCTTTCCCTCTCCCCACACCCACCAAAAATCAGCCAAGAAGGGAGAAAATGTAGAAAAGTTGGTTCGAGTTGGTTCAAGTGAGGAAAATCGTTGAGAAGGGGGTCAAATCGAACTCGTTGTGGTCGTTTGTGTGAGTTCTAGGACCCCTCATTTACACGTTTTTGAATGATTTGGGGCTGGAACACATCTGAAAATCAGGTTTTTTGAGTGTGTATGTGTTTTACCCGTTTGTGTATGTGTGGGTATGTGTATGATTCGTTTGGGTCTTGCTTTTGGGCTTGTGTGTGCTTGAATGGTGTTGTGGTATGCATTCCTAAGGTTTAGGATGGTCGATTTGGGCTTAGAATGGGTTTAGATGAGCTTGGTGGTCGTAAATGGCAGATTGGGTTCGGGACGAACTGCATTCTGCACAAGCTAGGGCTATGCGACCGAATGGAGGCCATACGACCGATTGAGGTGCGATTGAGGTTCATTCGCACGACTGAGGGTTCATTCACACGACTGAGGGTTCATTCGCACGACTGAGAGTTCATTCGCACGACTGAGAGCCCAGTCGTATAAATGCTTATCCACATTAGTTCCATCCGCATTAGGTCCATTCGCATGGGACTTATCCGCATGGAGTCCATTCGCATTAGTTTCATTCGCACGATTGGGTGTTCATTCGCATAGGTGTTCATCCGCATTGGTTCAATCGCATGATGTTCAGTCGCCTGGAGGCCATGCGACTGAAGGGTGCCCATACACCCAAGTAGGGCTGGTGTACCCGAGGGAAGTGTAGTTTAATTACTGACTTTCGAGGGAAAGTGTAGATGTAAGTTTTGACGTGAAAGTTCCCGCAAGTTCATGTAAGATGACTGTTGAGGCCTTAGAGAGTATGTTGGGCATGATGATGATGATGTTGCATGATTATGCATGTTATGTATGTATGATGTTGCCCTGTATGATGTTGATGACTGTGTATGATATGTTCCTTATTATGATGTATGTTATCTTTCCTGTGGCTTTACATGTTATGTTAATGAATGAAAGTAGTATGTAACGTAAAGCGAAATATAATGAAAGAGGAACATGAAGTGAGAATGCATGCATTAATGAATGATGAAAGTAAGAGAGTCTTGCAAGCATAGTATGTCGGGACACGCCATTAAAAGGTGTTAGCCAACGGTGTGCGGGTTCGCTACCCTGGAGGATGCACATCGGGGTCTTTCTTTGTGATTGATCATTTGTATAGCCCCATTGCTGCATACCCTAGGTATTGCGACTAGAGGTGTGATGCACCGTTATAGCTGGTCTATGATAGACCTAGGTCCATACCAGGAATAGCTGGTGTCACATCCCGGCGGAAGCGTGAGATGATTATTTGGGTGTGTTGGACCAAAAGAACCAATGAGCCGGATCTGAAAAACCTTTAAGTCCCACAGACGTCACAACAACTGCTGAAGTCCACAACAGCTGAAGACAACAACTGATTACAAAGTCTGAAGACAAGTGCTGAAGACAAAGTCTGAAGACACAAGTGCTGAAGACAAAGTCTGAAGACACAAGTGCTGAAGACAAAGTCTGAAGACACAAGTGCTGAAGACAGTCTGAAGACACAAGTGCTGAAGACAAAGTCTGAAGACACAAGTGCTGAAGACAAAGTCTGAAGACACAAGTGCTGAAGACAGTCTGAAGACACAAGTGCTGAAGACAATGTCTGAAGACACAAGTGCTGAAGACAAAGTCTGAAGACACAAGTGCTGAAGACAAAGTCTGAAGACACAAGTGCTGAAGACAGTCTGAAGACACAAGTGCTGAAGACAAAGTCTGAAGACACAAGTGCTGAAGACAAAGTCTGAAGACACAAGTGCTGAAGACAAGTACTGAAGACCAAGTATCAGACGTTGTCACAACAGCTGAAGAGGTCTTCTTCAGTAGTTGTGACGGTTTTCTTTCAGTAGTTTAGTTTCAGTAGTTTAGTTTCAGTAGTTTAGTTTCAGTAGTTTAGTTTCAGTAGTTTTATATTTTGTGCTTAGCACTCTCTGATATGTTCTCAGTAGTTGTGAACATTTCAGTGGTTTGTTAAGTGTTAGTTTTTTTGTAATAAATCTGCCAGATGTCACTATCCCGTGATATCAGCAGTGATTGCACTCTATATAAGGAGTGTCAACCTAATTGTAATTGGTGAATGATTAAGCAGAAACATTTGATATAATTGAAACATTCCTTTTCACAGAAATATATTCTCTCGTTACAACTGTATTTGTTCTTAATGCATACGAATATTAAATTCTTGCTATAATTTGTCTAATTCTTGATCTTATTCCGCTGCGTTACACTCTAATCCATCAAACTTGAAGATCACTGGTCCTGTCAAATGGTATCAGAGCAGGTTAATCATTGATCGATCTAATAATTGATCATTGAAACTGCTATCCAAGATCCAAGTTTGATTGAATTAGCATTTTTGCAAGAAACGGTTATAGAGATTGAATTTTCTGTGTTTTTGGCCATTCATCATGAGATTTATTATTGGTTTTCATTGAGTCTGTTGGGTCAGTGTAAAATCTTTTAAAAGCTTGAATTAAATTGTATTTGGACCTAAAATGACTACTCCTTCCAATGATCCTCACAATACTGGTTCCTCAACCAAGCTTCCAATGCTGGTTAGGAGTGAGTATAACATATGGCAACAACGAATGCTCCATCACCTGTCTGTTAACAGCTCAGGTTGTTGGACATCAGTGGTACATGGTCCACACAGCCTATGTGAATAACCCGAAAACCAATCAAATGGTTCTGAAGAGGAGGGAGCAATACTCAGATGAGGATAAGAAATTGTTTGAGATTGATGCAAAAGCCCATGGAATTCTAGCCATGGCACTGCCCAATGAAATCTATTCTGGGCTAATGCATTATGAAACTGCCCATGACCTCTGGAATGCCTTGAAAGAACAATTTGGAGGACAGATGAGGTCTTGGCAAATAATAGAGAAATCCTTACACAACAATATGAGACATTCTCTCATAGGAAGGGTGAGACACTGACTCACAGTTTGAGCATTCTCTTGTTTGATCTCTGAATTAAAAATGGTCAAACATGAGTACACCAATAGCCAGATGAATAATAGATTTCTCAGATCACTGCCTGAGAGATAGACACATATACTATTGTCCTACGCTCCAGTGCAAATTTGGACAAACTATCTCTCACCCAACTCCATGGGAAATTGCTCACATTTGAGAGAGAGATAGAACTGAAACGAAAACTGTCATCATCTGGAAAGCTCACTGATGACTTTGTACCAGGAAACACTGTCTTGGTAAGTCATGAGTCAGAGTATGCAGGATCAGAATGCCACTATGATGAGCATATTGATTTCACCTCAAACAATTCTAATCATGCCTTTATGAGTGTTGATAGTCATTCTGGTAATAATAGTGACAATCTATGCTTTATCATGGATGATTTGAAGGGCATTGCTGATGATGATTTAGAAGAGATGGATATTTTGAGCCAAATGGCCTTGATCAATATCAGATCTCAGAAATTCTACAAGAGAACTGGCAGGAAATTTCCTGGACTCTCTGACAAAACCAAAGTCGGTTTTGACAAGAGCAAGTTGAAGTGTCACAAATGCCACAGGCTTGGACACTTTGCAAGAGAGTGTAGATCAACTGGATCTAACACCTCTGCACCCTTTTGACTTTTCCAAATAACAATTCACAATCCAAAGGCAACATTCTGCTGGTTCTAGTCATTCATCACACCCTCAATCTCCTGCATATTTTGTTCCTCAGGGTCAAATGCCATATCCTTATCCCCGCTATTATATGCCACAGTCAAATCAAGTTCAAGCTCCTATAGTACCACAACCTCATGCACTACCAGAACCTCAACCATCTCCATCTCAATCACAACCTCATCACAGCTTCTTCACACCTGGAGTCGTTGATGGAGTAGCTTACCTGATAACTTGTTGGTCACACTGAGCAATACTATGCTGGTGTAGTCAACATGGTGGTGAACACCCTTTTGGAAATCTTGCTCTCATGGCCCTGGAGTCTACTAAGGGTTCCTGCTCAAATGCATCATCTTCACAGGTAACTCAGGTATCTTCAGAGGCTAAAGCCAAGTTATGTTCTGAATCATGCATAGCTGCCTTTGTCTCTATTAGAGAGGCAAATGTAGCATTAATAAATCAAAAACTTGAGTTTGAGAAAACCATTCCAAAAGAAAAGCTGAGTATGAGTCTGCTCTTAACAGTAAAAGTGATGAGATTTATAAGCTTAAATGCCAATTAAATGATGAAAAGGCCAAGCTAGAGGTTATTCTGGAAGACAACAGGAGTCTCAAAGAAAAACTTGTGTGACCCAAGTTGAGTGTGACCGCTGGGTCTCATCATGCAAGGGATTTGAAATGCTTCTTAGCAAGCAAACTGCTTCAAATGTGAAGTTTGGTATTGGTTACAACCATACTGCTCCACCAACAGACTTTACTCCTAACTCCATAGTTAAGTCTGAAAGTGAAAGCAATCTCCAAACACACATTATCGTGTGAATCATTCTCCAATGATAATCTAAGATCAGAGAATGAAACCCGTGTTAAGATCTCAGCAAATAAATTGACTGATGGTCTAACTACTGAGACTCATATGAAGCTGAGTACTTCAGATGTTGTTCCTCAATGTACCAAGTACTGAAAGAGACCCAACATCTGAAAAGCATTTCAAATCAATTGAAATACAAGGACTAACAACTGCTGAGGAATCCATCAAACGGTCTATTAGGACAGATGGAAAACAGTTGAATTACCAGTCTTCAGCTGTTACAAATCCTTTAGTACCTAGTACTGATAGGAGGAAAAGTATGAAGATCACACCTTTAGTAGTTTCCACTTCAGCAGTAGAGATGTCCACGATGAAGAATAAACCATGTGAAATTTGTGGTAAATTCAATCATCTATCTGATGAATGTTGGTACAAAAAGGGTTTAAAACTCCAAAGGGATGAGCTCATTAAACTAGAATAAATAAAATGAAAACTGAGTTGAGACCAAGTTTGTACCACAATCATCTCAACCTGATAAACCCAAGGCCTTACCCAAATCCACTAAGAAGGATGCGGTTTATCAGAAGACAGCTAATATTGTTCCTCATGATAAACATAAGACTAAGTCTGTGAAATCTAAGAAGGAGGAAATGGTGGGTCACAGGAACTCATCAAAAACAAGCTCTGGAGTGTCAAATGAACTGAAAGCTCGAGCTTCAAATCAGACACAGCTTGTTATGATGGTTCAGCATCTGTTGGGGAGAGTTAACCAACTTGAAGCCCATGTGATCAAACCACTGAAAAGGAATTCCAGGTCCAAATCTATTTTACACCATCTCCATCTTCATCAGCTGTTAATCATGAGAAACCAGCTATGGTTAAATCTGTTGATAAAGTCAGTCCCAAAACCAAAAAGGTTTGGGTCTCCAAAGCTAACTAGTTTCTTATGATTTTGCAGGATTCTTCAGCATGCCAAAGAAGCATCTGGTATGTGGACAGTGGAGGATCCATGCACATGACTGGAGCAGCTCTCTTCTTCATGATTACTCTCAAGGAAAGAAGGGATTTGTCTCATTTGGAAATGATGCTAAAGGTTACATCATTGAAAAGGGATTTGTGTCTAATGGAGATATTAGATTTGATGATGTCAACCATGTGGAGAATCTCAAATACATCTGTTGAGTGTCAGTCAGATGTGTGACAAAGGACATGTTGCTCTTTTCACAAGCCAGAACTGTAGGATCTATCTTCCAAGGTTCTGAGCCTGATTGACAAGTACTGGATGATAATACTCTCCTGAAGGCCAACAGGATAGGAAGAGTATATGCCTTGGATTTGTCAAAGAAAATTGAGTTAAAAGGCCATCCATGCTTGTTCTCCAGGCCTCTCTCCAAGAATCTAAACTGTGGCATAGAAGGTTGGTCATGTTAGTCTCAAAACATGAATCAGCTGATCCACAAGAGTTTAGTGAGAGGTCTTCCAATAAAGGAGTTCAATTGTGATGAAATCTGCACTGCATGCTTAAAAGGGAAACAACATAAAGTTTCATTCCCACCCATAGAAGAATCCAAGTCTAATGCCTGCTTACAACTACTGCACATGGATCTTTTTGGTCCTGTGAAGGTAATGAGTATGGCAAAGAAGAAATACTGTCTGGTAATTGTGGATGATTACTCTAGATATGTATGGACTTTCTTCTTGCATTCAAAGGATGAGGCTGCTCAGTCCATTATGAACTTTGTGTTACACGTTGAGAAGCAGTATTCCCTACCAGTTAAGTGTGTGAGGAGTGACAATGGTACTGAATTCAGAAACCACACTCTTGATGAGTTTTACTTGTCAAAGGGAATCAAGAGGCAGTATAGCATCTCAAGGACTCCAGAGCAAAATGGAGTAGTGGAGAGAAAGAACAGGACCTCATTGAAGCTGCAAGGTCCATGTTGGCTGATTCTGGTCTGCCACTGACCTTTTGGGCTGAAGCTGTCAATACAACCTGCTATGTACAGAATAGAGCCTTAGTAAATCAGAGGTTGATGAAAACTCCTTATGAAGTTTTACATCATTTAGCCCCTTTGATTTCATTCTTTAGAGCATTTGGGTGTCCCTGTTACATTCTCAACACAAAGGATCAACTCCAAAAGTTTGATTCTAAGGTGGATGCAGGGTATTGTTGGGTATTCATCCACTTGCAAGGCTACAGAGTATTCAACTGTCGGACAAAGATAGTTGAAGAAACCTTGCATGTGAAGTTCAATGAATCCCCTAAGGATACAATTCCACAAAACCCTGTGGAGTTGTTTGATCTGGACATTCTGCAATATGTTCCTTATCAATTGCCTGCTGTTGCAGATCATATGAATCCATCATCTTCTGTAGCTAGTCATCCATCTGGTGTTACTGATGATGATGATGATATCAGTAATCACCTTTTCAAGTTTAGTGATCAACTGCCTGATTCAGCTAGACCTGATGTTCCTGTAGCTCCAGTAGCACAATCCACAACAAATGCTGATGAGATTTCTACAACTTCAACTTCCTTTGAATTACCATCTACTGATTGGTTTCAAGGAAATGCTTCACCATCACCATCTGTTGCTGCTAAGCCTGCTACAAACACTTGCACAGATCTTATTGTGTACCAAGATCTGAAGAATCACCCTATGTCTCAAATCATTGGTGATATCAATGCTGGCGTGTCAACAAGAAGTCAATTGTCAAATTTCTGCTTCTATGCTCTCTTCATTAGTCAGCAAGAGCCAAAGAACTATCACATTGCTTTAAGGGACAATGGATGGGTTGAAGCCATGCAGCTTGAGCTTCTTCAGTTCAAGAAACAGCAAGTGTGAGAACTGGTTCCTCTACCTCCAGGTAAGTGTGCAATAGGCACTAAATGGGTGTTTAGGAACAAAACTGATGAAAATGGGCTTATTGTTAAGAACAAGGCCAGACTAGTTGTACAGGGGTTTTCACAAGAGGAAGGTATTGATTATAATGAAACCTTTGCCCCTGTAGCCAGACTGGAAGCAATTCGATTGTTTTTAGCTTATGCTGCTTATCACAACCTTAAAGTTTTTCAAGTGGATGTCAAAGTGCATTTTTGTATGGGAAAATTAAAGAAGAGGTTAATGTATGTCAACCACCAGGTTTTGAGGACAATAACATCCTAATTGGTGTGTATAAGCTTGATAAGGCTCTCTATGGGTTGAAACACGCTCCTAGAGCCTGGTATGAGACATTATCAAACATTCTTCTGGAAAATAATTTCACTAGAGGCTCCATAGATAAGACTTTATTCATTAAGAAAGCTGGGCAATAATCTACTTGTTCAAATTTATGTAGATGATATTATTTTTGCATCCTCTGATCCACAGTTGTGTGATGCCTTTACAAAGTTGATGCAACAGAAGTTTGAAATGAGTGCCATGGGGAATTACAGTTCTTTCTGGGTTTGCAAATCAAACAAAAGGCTGATGGAATTTTCATTCCAGTCCAAATACACAAAAAATCTTTTGAAAAGTTTGATTTACAAAACTGTAAGCCCTGTTCTACTCCCATGTGCAACACCACACAACTGGATACAGATCAGAAAGGTAAAGTGGTTGATGAAACACTTTACAGATGTATGATTGGTCCTTGATGTACTTAACAGCTTCTAGACCAGATATTATGTTTGCTATATGTGTTTGTGCTAGATTTCAGGCTGCACCTAAGGAGTCTCATTTGATTGCAGTCAAGAGGATCTTTAGATATCTGCAAGGCACTCCATCTCTAGGTTTATGTATTCTACTAGACATTCCGGTAAATTAGTTGCTTTTTCTGACAGTGACTATGCAGGGTGTAAGTTTACAAGAAAGTCCACTTCTGGAGGATGCCAATTCTTAGGCGACTGCTTGATTTCTTGGCAGAGTAAGAAGCAGACCTCAGTTGCTACTCAACTGCTGAAGCAGAGTACATTGCTGCTGCAAGTTGTACATCTCAGGTACTCTGGCTTCAAAACCAATTATTGGATTATGGCATAACAGAGACTAAGACCCCATTGTTAATGGACAGTTCTTTAGCTCTTTGTATTGTCAAGAATCCTGTCCAGCATTCTAGGACTAAACATATTGAAATTAGACACCATTTTATTAGAGATTGTTTTGAAAAAGGTCTGATTGATCCAAAATTTATTCCTAGTGCTGATGAGCTTGCAGACATTTTTACTAAGCCCTTGGATAGCACAACTTTCCAAAACCTAGTGCTAAGGCTTGGTATGCTGCAGCTAGAATAAATGACAACTACTGATGATCTCAGCTCACAAGTACCGATGATCATTAGTTTATTAGTGTCATATATAAGTACTGAAGTTATCCTACCTCGGAAGTTTTTAAAACTACTGGAGCTTAACTTCTTAGTACTCCAAGTACTTTATTTGTTAAAACAGCTTATGTAGTTACAACAGCTGATGCAGTCACAACAGCTGATGTAGCTACAACTGCTGATGTTAGAATGCAATAAGTACTGATGACCAATGACACGTCTGAAACTCAGACATAAGTCTGATGAGTAGTGTGGAGGTCAGACTGAAACAGCTGAAAAGCTATGAATTGACGAAACAGCTGATGAGAAATTTCTCTTCAGTCGTTTATACAACTACTGTTTCATTAAAACAACTGAAGCCAAAACTATGTCTTCAGTAGTTTACAACTACTGACGACTAACACCAAGTCTTCAGCTGTTTACAACCCTGACTTGAAAACCACTTTCTTCAGTAGTTTCATAACTACTGAAGACTAACACCAAGACGTCAGCTGTTACAATGTCTGAAAATTTAAAACCACTCATCAGTCGTTTTAAAACTACTGATGACCACATTATCTTCTCAGACTTTTCACCCCCACCATATAAATCCTGCTTCTCCTTCAAACGTTTCATTAGCCGTTATTTTATGACCTTCTCTCTCTCAAACATGGCACCATGAGTCTAAAACCACGATAACTGCGTTGCATACCTTACCAGTCGGCTTTCTGGAACAAATTTGATAATGCCATTGACCTAATGGTGGATTCCCCATATCGCACAGCCTTTCTCTTGAATCCGACCATCTACCCTGAATCTCTCAGTCAATTCTGGTCAAATTTTTTGTTCATACTGATGAGTCTACCGCCAAATCTCTGTTCGGGGATCCCTCGTCAACCAGAAACCAGTGGTTGTTACAGCCGACATCATTCGTCAGGAATTACACTTACACGACTCCACCACTATGACTGAATACCCAAAGGGCACAACGGATATGTCCTTTATCAATAATGGGTATGAAGTGATCTTCGAGCTACAACTATTCTGAAGAAACATTTCCATGATACTGAAAGACTTATCTTTCACATGGTAAATGTATGCTTAGCTTCAAAGACATCCTCTTGGGATCAAATTCATCCCAATGGCAACATGTATTGTATTCTATTCTAGACCACCAACCGCTAAATTTTTCTGAAATCGTGTTTCTAGAAATAAGAACTTGGCTCAGAAACCTGCGGCAAACCGCTGGCTATTATATCCCAGGTTTCTGATGGCCATATTTTAAATGAATTAAAATCTGATGGCCTTGTTGGCCTTGGAGTCCATGCACCAGCTATTTTGGCTGAAGTATACTCCAGGCACAACTCAGAACCCACTCTCAAAGAAGCTGCCCGAATGCTAAAACCCAGCAGAGGAACCCACAACTTCCTCCACCAGATCCAGAGTCCCCACCAAACCAAAAACCACACAAGCTAATCAGGAGATGAGTCCCCTGATGATGCTCCTGTTACCACCAAACAGGATAAACTACTGTCAACCACTTCAGGGGAAACCACATTACTGAGACCTCTCTCCCTTGAGGAGGTTATCATTGAAGAGCATCCCTCTCCCCTGACAATCAGCTTCTATCCCCCTCTCCCCAAGCAAATGCCCCCCAAGTCCAACCATTATAATTGCAAACGTGCTGACTCGCTGCATGCCTCTCCTTCTCCCCAACAAACACCAACAAAGGGGAGAACCACAACAATTGAGGAAGAGGATCAACATGCTTCTGACAACCCACAGCACCAGGTTTAACTGTTCTATCTCCTAGTGTGGATATGCATATACGAACATCTGGTGAGGCTGCCACCTCTTCTGAATCAGCACATGATCAGACTGAGGCTGGTAACATAGCTAAGACCTCACCAGAGGCAACAGCTGATGAAGGACATCGTCCTGAGCTGGAAGTCCCTAGTTCCAAGAAAAAGGGGCACATGCTAAAACTGGTCTACACCCGTGCATGTACATCCTGCTACAAGCAGAAGGTCGGGTGATTCAACATCTGCTGATGATGACCTAGGCTTTTTCTATGATTTTCTAGCCCACAACACCATCCTGGAGGCTGAGGTAAGCAGACTACAAGAACTGCTTGCCAAGAGTCTCAGGATGTACGTCCATCTGCCCCCACTAACCCACAGATGGCACCTTCATTCGAAGGTCCCCCAAACACTTCACCCTCTCACTTCACTGAGCCTCCAGCCTCTGCCTTTGGCACTATCTCTCAGGGACAGAACCCCCCTGAGCAGATGGTGCTGCATTCCAACAATCCTTACCTCTCATCACTCCCATCATCAATGACATTGTTCATAAAGCCATTGATGAGAGGATTTCCTCAAGTCTACAACCACTCATTGATGATGCTGTGCACAAGAAACTTTCTGCGGTACAAACCCCTGCAACCAATGCATCCAAAAAGGGGGAGAGTACATGTGAAAGAAAAGAAAAGAAAAAGAACTGAGGATGAGAAGGCACAAGAGAAAACCAAGGAGTTGGAAAAGGAAAAGGAACAACAACTGATCACTTATAAAAGAAAGAAAAGTGCTGGTGATCAAAAGAATGCTGAAGAAAAATCTTTAGAGGAGCTGATAAAAGATGCAGATGAAGCACACAGCCGATCCATGGACAAAATCATTGAGCAACTCTTCAAGCAAGACTTTGATACAACCAAACTAGACAGTGAGATCAGGAGGTTGGAAGTAAATGAAATCCAAAACAGATGGGCTGGGTACAGTGTGCTAGAGAAAAAGAGATTGGAGATCATGATTCGATTCATAGCCAAATATTTAGGAAGATCACCGATGGAGATTCGTTTATGGACCAGAGACAGCATTCTGGCTATAGCCACCAGAATCTGTTTGTCTGAGCAATTTCATAAGGGGATAATTATTGAAGCACTTGATGAGGCTGGAGCTGGGAAAAGGCTTGAAATGGCAAAACTCACAAAAGCCAAACTTACAACCAAAATGCTTGAACAACCTTCCCAATCACCCACTCAAAAACAGCCTACCCCTCAAATCTCCAAACCAATCTCAAAACTCAAATCCAAACATCCTCAACCCTCAAAACCAATTCCTTTACCACAAAACCAACCCGCCCATCATCCAGTGATGCACCTAGAAGGAGGAGAAGGGTGCTGAGGATAGAAGAAGATGAAGAAGAAGATGATGAAGATGATAGTCTGCCACTCTCTACTGTTCTAAGGGTACCAGAACCCAGGAGTCAACTCATGATCACACCTGACTCACAAAGGGAAATGGTTAGAGTCAAAATAGAAGATGAAGAACAGCAGAAGAAGCACGATGAGCAACTACTGAAGATGGTTGACAAGGAATTTCCCCAGTCATCATCTATACAAGCCATAAAAGGGCATGCTCAGAGGCTGTACACTCTCAGACACACATTTCAGTATCAAAAGGAGAGAGTGAGAGTATGGCCAGACCCCAAGGTGAGCTCTAGAATACACAAAAGATCCATTCCACATAGATACAATGGCCAGGTTAGAAAAACAATAGACTCTACAATCATGTTGGCCATTGTAGTCTCACCTTGAGAAATACTCGATGAATTCTAGAAGGCTCATCAATCAAAAATGACCCCTCAAGCCTTATTGGAAAACAAGATGATCAAAAAGGGGTTATTATATAAGAAGCTTGAAGACATTAAGAAGAATGAGCTCCAGTTACTCCTTGAGGGCACCCATCCTGATGAATTTGTCTATAGGGAGATAACTACTGTGGAGTTGAAGAATGGCAGGACTGTAAAGTACCTATCTGAGTACTATGGTCCAGAGTTCTTTTTTGAAGGAGGAGTAGAAGAACTCTCCAAGGAGGAACATGTTGTTCTCCTTGAGGCCTATGTTCGTGAGTCTTACAGACTCGTAAATGGGAAGTAGGTTTCATGGTTGGGATCACAACTCTATGTCCAGATTCCCCAAAACAGAGTTCCCCTCCATACTTAGCCAAACACATGATTAGAAACCTCTTCCTGGCCTGCGCTGATCCGATTCTTTGAAGCTGATCAAGAGAAGTCTTTGCCAACAATAAGTGGGACCTCAATAAAGTTAAAGGTTTTGGCTGCATTGGTTCAGGGGGAGTTTGTTGGACCAAAAGAACCAATGAGCCGGATCAGAAAAACCTTTAAGTCCCACAGACGTCACAACAACTGCTGAAGTCCACAACAGCTGAAGACAACAACTGATTACAAAGTCTGAAGACAAGTGCTGAAGACAAAGTCTGAAGACACAAGTGCTGAAGACAAAGTCTGAAGACACAAGTGCTGAAGACAGTCTGAAGACACAAGTGCTGAAGACAAAGTCTGAAGACACAAGTGTTGAAGATAAAATCTGAAGACACAAGTGCTGAAGACAGTCTGAAGACACAAGTGCTGAAGACAAAGTCTGAAGACACAAGTGCTGAAGACAAAGTCTGAAGACATAAGTGCTGAAGACAAAGTCTGAAGACATAAGTGCTGAAGACAAAGTCTGAAGACACAAGTGCTGAAGACAGTCTGAAGACACAAGTGCTGAAGACAAAGTCTGAAGACACAAGTGCTGAAGACAAAGTCTGAAGACACAAGTGCTGAAGACAAGTACTGAAGACCAAGTAACAGACGTTGTCACAACAGCTGAAGAGGTCTTCTTCAGTAGTTGTGACGGTTTTCTTTCAGTAGTTTAGTTTCAGTAGTTTTATATTTTGTGCTTAGCACTCTCTGATATGTTCTCAGTAGTTGTGAAAATTTCAGTGGTTTGTTAAGTGTTAGTTATTTTTGTAATAAATCTGCCAGATGTCACTATCCCGTGATATCAGCAGTGATTGCACTCTATATAAGGAGTGTCAACCTAATTGTAATTGGTGAATGATTGAGCAAAAACATTTGATATAATTGAAACATTCCTTTTCACAGAAATATATTCTCTCGTTACAACCGTATTTGTTCTTAATGCATACGAATATCAAATTCTTGCTATAATTTGTCTAATTCTTGATCTTATTCCGCTGCGTTACACTCTAATCCATCAAACTTGAAGATCACTGATCCTGTCAGGGTGTGACTTGTTTGTACAGATCTCATTGATTAACAGAGTTTCAGATAGCACAGCAACATATATTAAACATAACAAAACATACTTCATAAGATAATAATAAGGTTAGGATTACATTAAATCATGATAGTCAAAATTTGATCTAATTATAAGCCTATTACAACATATTTTCTAACTGTTACATATTGAGTAACGGTGGAAATGAGCGTCCACCGATATGCTGAGATCATACATATTCACAGTTAGATTCACACAGACTTTCCCCATAACTTCTCCCTAGCCGTTATACATATCAAAAGAGAACATTAAGCTGTTAGACATGATGAATTCCTGAAAAAACATACTCAAAATAATCAACATAATGTTGGTGAGTTCATAGGTTTATCTTACATAAAATATTATTGATGCATCAAATACAACCAAACCTTACTTAATAATCAGATCAATCATTCTGTCATAACATAATTCATAAATCAGATAATATAGCATCACAACACTCATCCTGTTGGTGCAGGAAATTATTTCCTAAGTAGCGCTACCTATATTATCCAACAGTTCCACATCCGAATTAATGGTTGTAACATAAATGACAGTACATCTCAAAAATTGCATCAATCATAAAATCAATAGTATGCTTTTTCCCCTAAAAGTTTATAAAAATAAAAATGAGGCTATGAATCTCACCTTTACTTCAAGAAATCACCTATAAACAAAATATTTATAGTTTAGAAAACATAAATATTTTCTTCAAAATTTTCAGTACCTCAAATATATCAAACTGTTACAATAAATAAGTAATGAAATAAAACATAACATACTCAGATTTCATATTTTAATTAACTACAATTTATTTTCTATAATCTTTATAATATTCCAATAAATTATTAAAAATACCTTCTGGTTTCTAAAAATTCCCAAATTTTATCAGAATATTTAGCACAATATTTATAACTCTTCACAATTTTCCCAAATCTTAAATCATAGGAGAGTCAATTTTTATGATTTTCATTATTTTACTAATATTTAGTAAAAATATCAGAATATGTCCAAAAATTTCTATTTTCGTACAGAATGTTCTTTTTAGCTTTTTATACTTTATGAAATTTTCTCATAATTTATTGCAAAGTTAAAGTATTTTTCTTGATTTTTATGTGACAGAAATTTTAAAATTTCGTAACTTATTCATAACTTCAAGCTAGGTCATGAAACTTTTTCTGTAATTCTTATAATTCATAAGGTTTAACATATAATTTTCTCAATATCATCCCAGGTTTAGTTCTTCCAACATAAATTTTTCTTTCAAATACTAAAATAATTTATATAAACTATTTTATCTATAGGAATGACATCAAAATCTGCAGAATTATAATTCTTAATATTCTAAACATGCTTCCAATGTTTGTTCCCATAATCATTGCACAATAAACTAAATTTAACAAGTTGCACATAAGATTTTAATCCTTAACTGATAATTTCTTTTATATAAATTTCGATTATCAGGTTTCATTTTGTTTATTTCAGATTCTTAAAACCTTCTTACTGACTTTTTAAATAAAGTTGATATGTTTATAGGATTCATAAAGATCTTAAATGTAAAATCATAAGAGTTAATCATATGTTTGTTTAAACATATGTATAATCTTTGTAATCTTGACTTAGACATGGTTTAGAGAGTGAAACCTTGATTTTGACAGAAGGAGAGGGTCATGATAGCTGATGGTAGCTTCTTTCTCCGGTTCTTCAACGTGTGTAAGTGTCTTGAGCTTCCAAAGTTGTGATCTTCTTGCAAGGTTGGTTTGGAAGGTGATGATGTTGGATTGTGGTGATGTTATAGAGGTGAAGGAGTGGTGTTTGTGGTGGTGACGAGAGGTGGTGGTGTGAAGGTGAAGATGGTTGTGATGTTCGGTTATGGTGGTGGTGTTCGGAAGTGATAACCGAGAGAACAAGATGAACCCGAGAGTTTGAGAGAGATTTAGTGTTTTGAATGATGTGTCTTGTGTTTCTAAACCACCGGCCGAGTTCTTCAAATAGTGGAGTTGGTTATAATTAAGCATATTCCTAGAGTAGCTTAGTTGGTTTTTAGGGTGAGAGGTGGCGATTTTGTAGACACCCTTGGTGTCATGGTGAAGCTATGTGTCGAGTAAAGAAGCATATGAGTCATCATGCAATCATTACAATATTAACCTATGTTTATTAATCGGGTAGTTTATGGTGCTAATGAACCGATACCTAATCCTAAATGGTGCTTAGGTTTGAGATTTGGGTGTACAAAGTTTATTTAGTTTTGTTTTGATGTAAGTTTCTTTGATGTTTTATTGTAAGGTGGTGTTTGTTTGGGTTGTGTTTTTGTATCATTTGGTGAATGGTTTGATGTTATTGAGTTGAAATATTAGATCATATTGTGTTTGATATCCATGACTTATGAATATGGATACATTCATACGTAAAAGGTTGTGCATGCATGCGATGTGCAACACATATATTCACATAAACATATAATACACGTATGTATTTAACAAAAGATGGCACATGCATTCGTAAGGTATGCATGTATACGTATAATCTTAACATATAAGTGCACATAATAATTCATAACTTATATATATAATATATATTAACTTTATTCATAAACTAATTTTGCCTAACCCTATTTTTAGGGTCGTCACAGCTGGGTATTGCATATAACAGTGGTACACCTAAACTCTACCCTAGGTACTGTGACTAGAGGTGCGATGCACCGTTATAGCTGGTCTATGATAGAACTAGGTCCAGTACCAGGAATAGCCAGGTAAAGTTTATGGTTGAAGGAAAGGAAAAATTAATGATGAAAGAATGCAAAGTTAATGAACGTACAAATAAAAGAATGAAAGCATGAAAGATTAAAGAAGATAATAATGATATTATCTATGTGTACGTATGATGTATGATCGCATGAAAGTAAAGAATGGTTTTAATGAAAGAAAAGTATGTTTTATTATAAAACTAGAACTCACTCAGCAACGCTGACTTTGATGTGTTTTTAGTTGGCAGGTAATGATTGCTGAGGATGACACGAGGTGGCTACTCAGCTCTTTTGGGATGACATCCATTTATTTAATGCATTTATGATGTAATGCAACAATGTATTTTGTAACTCATTAACGATGTATTATTTTGCAAAAGTTTTTATACTGAAATGAGATGTAATTTTTGAATGTTTTCGCTGCAATATTTAGGTAAGAGAAATGAAAATGTATGTTTTATGTGCAATGATTTACCAGCTGTAAGCGTTCCGGGAATAGTGCCTTACATATACATATATGTATATATATATATGTATATATATTTGTATATATATATGTGTGTATATATATGTATATATATGTATATATATTTGTGTGTGTGTGTGTGTGTATATATATATATATATATATATATATATATAATATATATATATATAAAAGATCCTTGAAGAAAAAAGCATATATGATACCTCAATGGGTTTTAGTTTGATAAGGGGTCATTTGTAGTCTCCAAAGCCAAAGGTAAAATGGTGTTTGTTTATGCAAAGAAGGTTTGGCAAATGATTCAAGTACACATTGCATACGAAATGAATTTGCATTCATCTGTTTAACGGACTTCATAACTGTTGTATGCATCGAGAGTTAACACAGTATAAATAAATTATATGAATAAATCCAATAAACTAATATCAATTCACACACATCTTAACACAAGACATGCTACATGAATTATAATAAATCCAATAAACTAATATCAGTCCACACACATCTTAACAAAAGAGATGCTACATGACTTGTGAGAATACACACAACCATCCACTATGTATATGCACCCATATACAAACTAATATCAAACCATATGCCTCTTGACCCATGACATATATAGATAGGTTTTACATCGAGCACACAAATATAGTGGAGACTTGATGTCACCATCACCGCCACACATGATGAAATCCTACTCGTTTTGGTATAATATGCCTATGGTACCCCATGTATGTAAGATGACATGACAAATCAATATAGACATGCTACATTTATTTATTTATTTAGTATGGGCGTAGAATGTATACAATATAGTTGGTTTAAGTAACACAAATCAATTGTTAGTTGAAATTCTACTTCATTTATTATACTTTAACATTCAAAATTTATACTATTTTAACCTTTTCATATGACCATACAGCCATGAGTGTATATGTCAACATCAGGTGCTACCTGATAGGTTTTGCACTTACTCTCTAGTAATGTAAGTATGCAGATCATACCATATTTGGTGTTTGGAGGGCGGCGTGAATAATACGTAAATGCAAACTTTCTAGCTAATTAATGGACTCACTTAGGTTCAAAACCAAACTAATTTACTTTATATGAAAGTGTCAGACCATAATGTTAGAAGGTAAACACTTACATATCATAAACAACGCAATAAGTAATCATCAAAACACATAAAATAGTCTAAAAAAGCATTTCGCGTTGGCAAACCTTAATCCTATCCAACAAAATAAAAAAACATCATCAAAATATCAGCCTTCTTACGGAAGTTCTGGGCGTTTGATGACTAATATGGCAGAAGATGATGCACATGGAAATGGGATTCGTACCAAATTTCTGAGCATCTTCACTTCTTCATCAACAGAAACATTAGGATTCAGCTCGATGCATACCTTATCTAGCACAGGTGACTTGGCCATGAGGAGTTTCACAAATTCGATCTCAATAGGTAAGTTACTAAACATTTGTATATCCAAAGTCTCAAGATGATCCAAGCTTAGATCTGAGTAGTGTTCAGGATCAAGAAAGTTGGTCGGAGTTCGATGAACAGGTAATTTATTATCATCATACAACTATAACATTAAAAAAGTGTTAGAACAAGTATAAATAGCCAGTACCACATGTAATAGCACATTTAGTACCGTAATTATAATTTTCTCTAGCTTTGGGGAGCTCCTGATCATACAAAAGGTAGAAGAAATCTCATCTTGTTCCATCAAGCACACATCTAAAAACAGATTTTTGAAATGGAGTAGTGGAGTTGGAAGCTTTTGTGGCATGCCACCTACAGATAGACACTTTAACTGTATACGAAAAAGTTAGCAAACATGATATTACATCGGATGTAACTATCTTTGACTTAAATGCTACCTTCATATACTCCTTTGAGACATCCAAAGCCTGAATTAATGGTGTACACTGTAAAAGATCAACAAATGTAAACTTGGTTCTCCTGCAACAAAGTCAATGACTTCTTGATATCCACTCTGCATTAAAACTATTACCTTTTTAATAACATCATTCATTGACAACTTAAAAACCAGTTACGTATATGGACCTTACCAAACTGATATGCTCAAGCAGCGGGCACTTGGAGATGAATCGATGAAGCATTATAGCAGAAACCTCAACACTTAAAAACGTCATGCTCTTCAAGAAACTAATCCGTTGAATTCTAACGGTGGTTCAAACTCACAATTATAAGTTTTATACGTTCTAATCCTTGCAATGAAAAAAAAGATGCGGGTAGCTCGTACAAGTAATCATTAAATTTAAAGGTCAAGTCTTTCACATTGTTTCCCTTTGAAAGATAGCTTATTATCTGATCAAACTCATAAACCATTTGAGATTCACCAACCGAACAATTGAACTCTAGTATTTTCGGACCGTTGTGTAACAACAAAACATGGAAGATGGCAGTAACAAGCTTATATCTATTCAGCTCTATGCAACCACAATCAAAAAGCGCTTCGACCATATCGTCTGTGAATACAAGGTTTGGCATGCTTCGCCAACTATACCGCCATTTCTTTGACAAAACGCTAGTTCGCAATGCTTCCCGGATTGGCATAAGGGTTAGAATATGTTCTTTTATGTTTTCAGGAAGTGGGCTAATTCTATCCACATTTAGGCATTCAGTTTTCTTCTTTCTACCCCTTCCAGAGGTTTCATACTCCATATTCACAAGGCTGCAAGAACAGAAATATTAATTTGCATAATACATATACATATATATATATATATAAATCCAACATGATTCTTCAACCAAAATCAAAGAGTATCCACCCAGTTAGATACAACAATCCTAAAGTTCTTACTTGATAAGTAATAGTTTTGATGTCAAAATTATAACACATCATTTCAGTAAAACATTTTTATAGTTGGTGGAGTTAAGGATTAACAATAATTTAAAAAATTTTTACAGATCAAGTTACGTCTAATAAGTGGAAATCAAAATTTTGAAGTGAATCGATCTTTATAAGACTATACATAACAACGAAATCATAAGTTACAAATTAGTTTGATAAATCTAGGGGAGAAATTGAGTATGAATTACGTACCTCTGGTCTATGGTTTAGACTGAAGATGAAGAACACCGATCAACAAGCAATTTGGGGGTTGATAGTCATTAATTTCTTGACGGTATCATCAACCCACTATTTGTACATGCAAAGGGGAATTGAGAGTGCAAGATCATATCATATTACATTAAATATATTTATTCTTTTACCATAAATTTTCCATTTTGAAAATGAAATCATTAATTGATTTTCGTAAATTTGCATGACGTAATTTCCATTTTACACAAGTCTTACACTGCATTTTGTGTTGTAGACTATTTTTATAATATGACAATTAGTTTAAATTAAGGGTGTGTAAATGTATGTTCGGTTTGGTTTTTGAGCTCCATTGTAGCTGAAACCGATGGTTCGGTTATTGGAATTGAAGCAACCGTAATCGAAACGGTGTACGGTTCAGTTATTGGTTATTTTTGGTTTATTAATTTGATGCTATAAGTTTAGTTATGGATCTTGTTTCATTGTTTTGAATTGCCTTGACATGTTTCAAGCATATAAGTATAGGAAAATGCATAAAATACATATGAAAATATGTTCAAATGCATAATAATACATGCGAAAAAATACATGAATACATGGTTATAGGTTCGGTTTAGGCTATTTTGGTTAGGAAATAAGAGAAAACAAAAACCATAACTGAATGGTTTAGTTCTCGCCCTATCTTAACCGTAACCGAGCGGTTATTTTATTTTTAGGTTTTTTTGATAATCGGTTGTGTATGCTCACCCCTAGTTTAAATCCTTTTTAAGTATAATCAAATCATTACTTGGAAAATGCAAATTACCAAAGTAGATTTTATATCTGTTCAGCCTCAACTTTCTTTACAACCATATATTTAGTGTTTAAATCGGTAGATAATATATGAATCATCTTAACCGGTTTGCCAACCGTTTTTATTCTTTAGGTTTTATTTGAACTAGTAGCACAAAACTTATTACTGGCTTCTAACATTGTTATTATGATGGTCGGAAGCTTGTAGGCGTGTAGGCATGTAAGAACGAGCAGGTAGTTTGAGAATGTCTATTTGTAACTGATCCTTTAGTGGTGCAGAGGTAGCGTCTTATCTGGAGGAGAAAATTTGAGGAATAAGTTTTGGATGGACATTTTAAGAGAAAAGTTGGAGAGAGCGGACATTTAGGAAATTTTCTCTTTATAAAATATATTGTAATCCATTATGGGATAGGTCAATTAAGAGACTCACATATATGTTAATTTAAGCCGAAAATTAAGTTGATTTCAAACAAACTATTTAAATAAGTTTCAAGGCTCGAGCTATTTTATAGTTGCTTGCATAAATAACTATAAAATAACTATTATGGGGTCGTCTTTGGAGGCTTCATGCTATGCTCTTGATTGCCTAATGTTAGCCACTCCGAGATGTTTATTGTTGATGGTTGGTGGTTTCTAAATTCTTAGATGGATTCATTAGAGTAGCAGTTAGAGTTTCCAAATGTCACACATGAAGTATTGGTATCAAATTAATTGTAAGACTTTCCTTATCCTTGAAATGCAAGAGTAGCATTTTAGGATAGTGATGCAATATTTTCTTTATTTTTCCAAATTCTGCAAGTGTTTCCACTTGAATTGTCATGAAGCTATTTGAAGTTTATGCCTTTTTATGTGGTTTTTACTTATATATTCTACCATATTTAAAGAAGAAAAAGCATGAGATAAAATGTTAACAATACAAGATCAAAGACGCATGAGATCGAAAGGCTAGAAATTTGGAGTGTATAAACATTTATTACGAGACACTTATATGAACTTGCACGTTATCAGTACAGTGATAACAAAAAGTGCAACCAACTACCTAGATTAGTGATAATAGTCCAAATAAAAGCAGTTGTTCCATCAAGCTAGCACACATTTAAAAGCAGTTGTTTGTAATGGACTAGCTAGTAGAGTTGGAAGCTTTTATGGCATGCCACGTCTAGATAGATACTTTAACCATATACGAAAGTCAAAGTTAAAAAAACACAAAAATGTAACTATCTTTAACCTAAATGCTACCTTCTTATACTCCTTTGAGATGACCAAAGCCTGAATCAGTGGCGTACACTATTAAAGATCAACAATTGTAAACTTGATTCCTGCTTATGCAAAGTCAATAACTTCTTGATCATATCCAATCTGCATTAAAACTATTACCTATTTAAGAGCACCACTAATCGAAGTACCTTCAAACACAGTAACATGATGTGGGCCAACTCAATGCTGACAACCTCACTAAAATAACATCGTATCAAATACCCTTTAATTAATAAATACAATAAATCCCCTTAAACCATCTCTCATTTTATAATAGAAAGATTATCAAATGTGATTTTATTAGAGACACGTGGAGTTGTATGATTCTCTTATAAACACATAATTGTGGAAAAAGTGGAGCGGAAATGCTTCAAATCCTCACCTCACTCCGGTTACAATTTTTTTTTATCTTAGTTTAGAATAAAATCAACTTGTTTTATGAAGTAGAAACAATACATTTAAACTGTATAACGTAGGAGAGGGATAAGTTATAGATAGGTTATTAATTGACTTAAATATATATGATTTCACTCGACTTGAACACACATTTTAAACAAGTTTTAGCACTCGAGCTATCTAATAGTCGAATAAGCAATCAATTGATAACCTGCATTTAATTTATTTTCTCAAAATCAATCATCCTAAAATGGTTGACAAGACACTCACGGTAAATGAGTAACAAGGTCTGACTGAAACCCTCATAAAATCAATGATATGACCATATATAACATATATACGTCTAAGATTCTTGAAAAAAAAATCTACAAATAATTAATTTTCCTCTATGGATTTAGGTTTGATAAGGGGTTCATTTGTGGTCTTTAAAGTCAAAGGTAAAATGAATTCCGTTTATGCAAAGAAGGACGGGCAAATGATTCAAGTAGGTAATACATACGAAAAAAGTGGAATTCATCTGTTTAAAGGATGTTGTAACTGTTGTATGCAATCTAGAGCTAACAACGGTATAAATTAATAACATGAACAGATCCAAAATAACTAATATCAATCCACACGCCTCTTAACAAGAGACGTGCTATGACATGTGAGAATACACGCAACCATCCACCATTTCTACAAACATACAAAATAATATCAATCCACACGCCTCTTAACACATATCATATATAGATAAGTGTTACATCGAGAACACAGATATAGCGGATAATATTCGTCACCACCACATTAAGAAATGATGAAACACCGCCATCAGTGTCATAATGGTATCATTTATTTATCACGGAGGGGCAATGTATGCAATATAGTAGGTTTAATTAACCCAAATCAATCTAGAGGAAGATTGTTGGTTGAAATCCTATATTTATGGTTTACATGCATAGTCTTTTTATGTCATTAGTTGTCATGAGTGTATATGTAACTTATAGTTTTTATAATTATTAAATTGGTAGAAATCAAACACACACTATAAATATTTAGATTGAATGTTTAAAGAGGCTTTTGTTAAGTATCAAAGTTTCATCATCTTACAAATGAGAGGGTTAAATCCTATATGTCCATACATAGTTAAGGTGTGTATCTCCAGGTGGGTTGGTTCGGTGTGTTACAAAGGTAACCGCCGGTATCTTATGTTAAATAATACAAATTAATTCTTACGTATCAGAACAAAATTTTAATTCTATAGATTTAGTATAATACTTCAGTTATGAGTTGGACTAACTACATCATGCCATAAACTTAATAAAGAGTGAACTTTCTTGTAATGTAAACATGCAGATCATACCATATCCGGTGATTCTAAGGCTTTGTAAAACAATTATAAATGCAAACTTTCTTGGTAATTAATTAATGAGCTCACTTATGTTCAAACCAAATTAATTTACTTTATATGAAAGCTTTAGGCTTAATGTTAAAAGGTAAAAACTCATATTTCATAACCAACACTACAATATGAAATCATCAAAACACATATAAAATAGTCTTATCAATGCACTTTGTGATGGAAAACCTTGTTCCTATCCATGAAAAATTAACAAGAATCAACAAAATATCAACCTTCATATAGAAGTTCTTGGGCGTTTAATAACTAATATAGCAGAAGGTGATGCACGCGGAATTGGGCGTCGTACCAAATTTCTGAGCATCTTTACTTCTTCATCCATAGAAACATTGGGATTAAGCTCGATGCGTACCTTACCTAGCATAGGTGACTTGGCCATGATGAGTTTCACGAATTCTATCTCAAGAGGTAAGTTACTAAACATTTGTATGTCCAATGTCTCAAGATGATCCAACCTCAAATCTGAGTAGTCTTTAGGATCAAAAAAGTTGATTGGAGTTTGTTGAACTGGCAACTTATCATCATCATACAACTAATTAGAAAACATGTAAAAGTGTTAGTACATGTATACATTGTATAAAAAGCTACTACGACAAGTAATAACATATTTACTACCGTAATTATAATTTTCTCCAACACTGGGGAGCTCCTGATTATGCAAAGGGTAGAAGAAATTTCATCTTGTTCCATCAAGCAAACATTTAAAAGTAGTTGTTTGAAATGGACTAGTGGAGTTGGAAGCTTTTGTGGCATGTCACCTGCAGACAGATACTTTAACCGTATACGAAAATCAAAGTTAGCAAATGCGATATTCTTACATCAGATGTAACTATCTTAGTATTACCTTCATGTACTGTTTTGAGACATCCAAAGCCTTAATCAATGGCATACACTGTAAAAGATCAACAAATGTAAACCTGATTCCTTCAGCTACAAAGTCAACGTCGTATTGATCTCCAGTCTACATTATAGCAATTACCTTTTATTAATATCGTTAATTGAAGTAACTTCAAAAACAAATATGTATATGGACCTTACCAAACTGATATGCTCAAGTAGCGGGCACTTGGAGATGAAGCGACGAAGCATTTGCGCAGAAACCTCAACACTAATCAATGTCATGCTCTTCAACAAACTAAATCCACTGAATTCTAATGGTGGTTCAAACTCACAATTACGAAGTTTTATACGCTTTAATCCTTGCAATAAAAAGAAAGAAGCGGGTAGCTTGTACACGTAAAAATCAGAAGTAAAAGTCAGCTCTTTTACTTTATTTCCGCTTGAAAGATAGCTTATTATCTGATTAAAATCATGAACCATTTGAGATTTGCCAACCAAACAATCAAACTCTAGTATTGTCGGACCGTTGTGTAGCAACAAAACATGGAGTATGGCATTAACAAGCTTATATCTCTTCAACTGTCTGCAACCACAATCAAAAGGCGCTTCAACCATGTTGCTTGTGAATACAATCTTAGGCATGCTCCGCCAAGTATACCGCCATTTCTTTGATAGAGTGCTTGTTCTAACCGCATCTCGGAGTGGCATAAGAGTTAGAATATGTTGTGATATGTTTTCAGGAAGTGTGCTTATTCTATCCATATTAAGCCTTTTAGTTTTCTTCTTTGTACCCCTTCTTGAGGTTTCATGCTCAATATCCATAAGGCTGCAAAACAGTAAAACAGAAATAATTTATTTGCATAACAGATATACCTAATCTAACATGATTCTTCAATGAAAATCAAAGAGTATCCACCGAACAAGATAGCACAATCCTAAAGTTCTTGATAATAACAGTTTGATGTCAACATTATAACGCATCATCTATAGTAAACCTTTTCTATAGTTGGTAGAACTAAGAATTGACAAATAGTTATAAACAATTTTACAAATCAACTAATATCTGATGAGTGGAAATCATAATTTTGAAGTGAATTGATCTTTATAAGACTATAAATAACAATGAGATCATAAGTTATAGATAGGTTAGATACATCTGGGAGAAAAATTGGGTATGAATTGCGTACCTCTAGTCTAGGGTATAGGCCGGAGACGAAGAACACGGATCAACAAGCGATTTGGGGATTGATAGTCATTAATTTCTTGGTTATATCATCAACCCACTATATGTTCATGCAAAGGGGAGTTGAAAATGCAATATGATCATATCATATTACAATAATACAATATGCTATTTCTTTTAGCATAAATTTTCCATATTGAAGATAAAATAAAAAAATGAATGATGCATATTTGCTGTACGTAACTTTTTGACGCAAGTCTTATCCTGCAATTTGTGTAGGAGTCCATTTTTCCCGACTTAACTAAATTCAAGAACTTTAAACCCTGATATTATTATTATAATTAGTTTAAATCCTTTTATGTGTAACCAAATTATTACTTATTATGGAGTACATCGTGAATTAATAAATGAATATAACAAGATCTTTGGAAAATGCAAATGACCAAACTAGACTTTATATCTCACTAGCCTCAGCTTTCTCTACAACCATACAAGTTCGTCGGATTTGATTTGGTGTTTGAATCAATAAATAAGAAATGGACTATCTTATAACCAGTTTGCCAACTCTTATTTTTCTAGATTTTATTTGTACTAGTAGCACAAAACTTTTTACTAGCTCCTAACATTTTTATGATGGTCGGAAGCTTGTAGGCATGTAACAACGAGTAGGTAGTTTGAGAAATGTCATTGATGCATATAAATCATATAACAAGGGAAGTTAATATTTGTAAGTGAAGTAAAATGTGATCTTAAGTCTGGTATACAAAAGATCTAGAAAGTATTGCCGCTCCGCCGTTACTTATATTGAAAAATTAAAAAATTATGTTGTAATGATAATTCATCATATTTAAACCTAAGCAACGTAATTGATTGTATGTGGTTTAACATCCCCCCTAAACAAAAAAAATCGTCTTTTCTCTCCTTTTTCCCTAAAAATGTACCTCCAAAAATTAATACGTAAATGGACACATGTATAGTAAAAGTAGTCACAAATGGACACGTTTTCAGTTAGACGCGCCCCTAACATCATTCACGTGGTTGTCAGAACCTATTAAAATTATAATATTTCATATGCTCGGTCAACCTCTTAGAGTAGGTGTTCGCTTGCAAAACAGGTGGAATAGGCGCCCGTCTGTGTCTGCCTACTCGACACAAGCTCCACCTTTTCTTGTTTTTTCATTAACAAGGACCCACATATTTAGGCACAAGTATCTATTTGCGATGGATCCTTATTGTATATGCGTGTAGAGGTGTTGGGGCCGGTCCATAGGGGATACTTTGAGTATTATTTTTGAGGAATATGTTGAGGGAAAAATTGAATAAAGCGAACATTTTGGGAATTTCCCTTTTATAAAATGTATTGTGATCTATCATAGGATATGTTATTAAACGACTAACATATATGTTAATTTCGATTAGAAATAAGTTGATTTTGAACAAACTATATTGAAACAAGTTTCAAGGTTAAAGCTATTTAATAGTTACTCGTTAACTTGTATATAGATTTTATTTGTAGTTGATCAATGGTCGTCTTTGGAGGCTTCACGCTATGTTGTTGGTTGTCTAACGTTAGCCACTCCGTGTGTTAATTTGTAAGGCCTCGTTTCCGGGACGCTTACAGCTGGTGAATCATTGCACATAAAACATATATTTTCATCATATTACATAAAAACGTTGCAGCGGAACATGTAAACAAAACGCTCCATTTCAATATAATAGCTTTTGTAAAATAATACATCGTTATCCAATTACAAACCCAAGTTGCATTACATCACAAAAGCATTATAAATAGATATCATCCAAAAGAGCTGAGTAGCCGCCTCGTGTCATCCTCAGCAATCATTACCTGCCATGTAAGGCCTCGTTCCCGGAAACCTCACAGTGGTCAATCATAGCAATTAAAACATTAAACATTACAATTAAACAAGCTTAAGCAGCGGAAATAATTTATAAAAAGCCATTCACTTCATTTAAAACACTGTTGTTAAGCAATACATTATCATTGAATGTTTACAAAAGACTTGTTTATATGCATTACAAAACAACAGCAACACAGAGTGCGAGTGGATGTCAGACTTTCCCTGCCGAGTAGCTTCACCCTCGTGCCATCCTCAGCAATAATTACCTGCCAACTGAAAATGTATAAAAGTCAATGTTGCTGAGTGAACTCTAGTTTTATAAGTAATAAAATACTTTCTATATGTTGTATAAGAAAATACTCTTTTCTGTAAAATACAACTCTGTACTGTATATGCGAGCACGCATCAACTATATGAACAAATATTGTTCGTTCTCTTTACTGTAGGCCTTGTCTGTTCTATAAACTTTTATCTTTATATTTCACTTTCTATATGGACCAGTGAGCAATACCCCAACTATATGCGCGATGGAAAACGGGTGATGGGCCATCTATATCCCTCGAAAGGGTCAACTGTATCCCTCGAAAGGGTCAACTATATCCCCCGAAAGGGTCAACTATATCCCTCAAAAAGGTCAACTATATCCCTCGAAAGGGTTGTGTGTACTATGTACAAGGCCAACCCAATCACCCAGGGCACGCTACAAAGGTCCTGCCAATCTCAATTGATTGACCCTGTGTGCATAATAGGGTAGCTAAGCCGCAGCACAGTTGAGCTAACGACAACATGGTCGTGTACCTCCTGTAAGCTTGCAAGACTTGTTAACATTTTCATTAATGTTCCTCTTCTTTCTTTATTGCTCTTCCACTTTATTATTACGATATACTTTACGTTACGATAATAACATACCACGTAAAGTCACATACTATAAGTAATAATAATAATAGCAATAACAATAATAAGGAACAATCATAATCAATCATATCATGCATTAAACAACATCATTAAATAGCCCTTAGTCAACCTCGGTCAAAACCCTAAGGCATAGACTCCTAGAAAATTCTGTAAAAATTTCGAAGTCTTAGGCGCATGGGAACTATTTAGGCGCATGAGCCCTATTCGGGCGTTTCATCACTATGTAGGCGTATCAGCCAACACTTAAGCATTTTCACTTTAGGCGCATGAACTATTCAGGCGCATGGGCACTATTTGTGCGTATGAACACTTAGACGCATGAGTAATCCAGGAGCATGGACACTTAGGCGCATGGGCCACTTGGGCGCATGGGCCACTTGGGCGCATGGGCCACTTGGGCGCATGGGCACTATTGGGGCGCATGGCCCTACACTTAGTCGTCCAGCTACCATTTCTAGACGCATGGGCCACTGTTGAGGCGCATGGATCACACTTAGTTCTTACTATGGCATTTTCAGGCGAATGAGCCATATCTAGGCGCATGGACCTTCTGTTCGTCATGTTTCTGGTATGCTTTCAACCCAATCATCAAATCCATCTGTTCTAAGCTTAATGTGGCTATTCTAAACATGAATAACCTATAAGCATTCAAGAATCACAATCATTCATGCACGAAACATACGGGCATTCATACTCGAACATTTGAAAACCTTTTACATACATTTTCAGCCCCAAAGATGTTTGAAAACAAGTAAAAACCAGGGTCTAGAACTCACTTGATGCAACTTGGGTGTTTCTTCCTTTCTAACCCGCTTGCAAATGAGTTCAAACACCTAAAAACAACACCACACACGCACACCCGAGCACAAACACAAACACATAAGCACATAAGCATGTAACCGGGATAAAACTCGTCATAAAAATGTAAAAACCACAAATTCTTACCTTGAATTCGTTCACTTCTTCTTCTTCTTCCACAAACCGAGAGTTGGGTGGGCGGCCATGCCCACCTTTACACCAACTTTTCAAAGTTTTGTCCTTCTGGACACTTTTGGTCCCTCCACTTGGACCTTATAGCTTTTCTTTCTTTTATTCATTATTTCTTGTCTTTTAGAAAAATAACCGGGTGTTACATGCCAACTGGAAACACATAAAAGTCAGCGTTGTTGAGTGAGTTCTAGTTTTATAAAATAAAACATACTTTACTTTCGTTAAAACCATTCTTTACTTTCATGCGATCATACATCATATGTACACATAGATAATAGCATTATTATCTTCATTATTTGTTCTTTCGTCATTACATCTTTTCCTTTCATCAACACCATGAACTTTACCCTTCATGCTCATGGTACTGGGCCTAAGCCTATCATAGACCTTCATTCACGGTGCCCAACACCTCTGGCCATAGTACCTAAGATAAAGTTCAGGTATACCATTGTCATGTGATATGCCCTTCATGCTCATGGTACTGGACCTAAGCCTATTATAGACCTTCATTCACGGTGCCTAGCACCTCTTGCCACAATACCTAAGGCAAGCAACAATGGTTCCATACAAATGGTCAATCACAAAGAAAGACCCTAATGTACATCATCCCGGGGTAGCGAACCCGCACACCGTTGGGCTAACACCTTTTAATGGCGTGTCCCGACATATAAGGCTTGCAAGACTTTATTTACTTTCATCATTCATTAATGCATGCATTCTTACTTCATGTTCCTCTTTTCTTTATCTTTCACTTTACGTTACGTAATACTTTCATTTCATTCATTAACATAACACGTAAAGCCACAGGAAAGATAAACATACATTATAATAAGGAACATAACATACACAGTCATCATCATCATACAGGGCAACATCAAACATACATCATGCATAATCATGCAACATCATCATCATCATGCCCAACATAACCCTCTAAGGCCTCAGCAGTCATCTTATATGAACTTACGAGAACTTTCACGTCAAAACTTACATATGCATTTTCCCCCGAAAGTCAGTAATTAAACTACACTTCCCTCAATTACACCAGCCCTACTTAGGCGTATGGGCACCCTTAAGTCGCATGGCCTTCAGGTGACTGAACATCATGCGATTGGACCAATACGGATGAACACCTATGCGGATGAACACCCAATCGTGCGAATGAAACTAATGTGAATGGACTCCATGCAGTTGAGTCCCATGCGAATGGACCTAATGCGAATGAAACTAATGCGAATGAAACTAATGCGAATGAAACTAATGCGAATGGGCATTTATGCGACTGGGCTCTCAGTCGTGCGAATGAACCCTCACTCGTGCGAATGAACCCTCAGTCATGCGAATGAACCCTTAGTCATGCGAATGAACCCTCAGTCGTGCGAATGAACCTCAATCGCACCTCAATCGGCCGTATGGCCTTCATTCGGTCGCATAGCCCTAGCTGGTGCAGAATGTAGTTCAACCCGAACCCAATCTGCCATTTTCAACCTCCAAGCTCATCCAAATCCGATCTAAGCCCAAATCAACCATCCTAAACCTTAGGGATGCATACCACAACACCATTCAATCACACACAAGCTCAAAAGCAAGACCTAAACGAATCATACACATACCCACACACATATAAACGGGTCAAACACACACACACACACTTCAAAAACCCAATTTTTAGATGTGTTCCAGCCTTAAAATCATTCAAAAACGTGTAAAAGAGGGGTCCTAGATCTCACACAAACGACCACAACGAGAAGAGCTTTGATTTGAACCGCTACTCGACGATTTCCACACTCGAATCCACTCGAACCAAGCTCGAAACCCCTTTTCTCCCTTTTTCTCCTTCTCCTCTCTCTTTTAGCTGATTTGTGGGTGTGGGGAGAGGGTAAGGGCTGCCCTCTCCCTTTAAATACCCCCACTCACCTAACTTTCTCTCGTTGGTGAGTTTGGTCCCTCGACTTTGGACTTTTTTCTTTTTCTTCTTTCGTCAGCTTCAAAATAATAAATAACTGGTGTTGCATAATTGTTAATTTTTGAGGGTTGGTGGTTCCTAAATTCTTAATACCATGGACTCATTAGGGGAGAATTAGAGTTTCCAACTAATGTCACACGGGAAGTAGGACTTTTCTTATCCTTGATATGTAGGAGTAGCACTTTAAGATAGCGATGCATTTTATTCCAAATTCTCCGAGTGTTTTGACTTCATTTATCATTAAGTTAGATGAATTAATGTTTTTCATGTGGTTATTACTTATATATTCCGCCATACATAAAAGATGGATGAACATGAGATCAAATGTTAGAAATATAGTTAAAATTAAAGATGCATGAGATCAAGAGGCTATAAATAGCTATAATATTGACTGCATGTAAAACTTATAACATTTATTACGATATACTTATATGAACTTGCACGTTATCATACCAATGTTAGTGATAACCATAACAAAAAGTGTAACCAACTACCAAGATTAGTAATAAAATAATGAAAATAGGTTAGATGATCTTTACAATATTAGTGAGAATTGTTAATCATCTATTAGGTATTAGAGAGAAAAATTATAATCAATGATCTATATTGAGTTATTATGAAGAATATATTAAAGACACTAACTTGTGTGGAGATCTTGTAGTAGACGTAAGGTGCATAAGTCAATATCCATTCAAAATGGGGATATTTTGGCCTATCTAGGTATTTGTTAACAAAAAATGAAGAAAAATATAATGATCTCTTAAATTATGAGATAAATAAAAATTTGATTGTTAGACTTGGGCCAGAGAAGCAATCTATAGAATAAGTCCCTGTTGTTTATAAGCAAATTATAGGAACCGTTCATATAAAAATTAAACATAATCATTTTTTATTAATATAATTAATACAAAAGATTATAAATCAAAAGTTACAATGCTCTTTACAATTATAAATAAACAGAAATGGAAGAACATAAATGTAAAAGGTTGAGAATCGTGTTAGACACGTGGCCCTTAAAACAAATTTTAAGTCCCCCAAGAGAACTAGTTTTGTTTACCAGGATACAACAACCGAAGCAATTGGTACTACCGGGATAGATCTAGAAGAGGAATTTGATTGTATAAGAGAAACCAGAGATGGATGATGTTTAAAGAACCTGTTTGTGACAGGTTTTCGAGTTGTGTTGGTGTGTATTGTGTACTGAGGTACCGCCAGTATATACATGTAACTCGAACTATAACAGCTCAGTCACCCTTTAATTTCAAATTATAACTGCTGAGGTAAAGTCGTAAGTTTCGGTCAATGTGTAAGTGAACTGTTACAACTCACAGTTATTTCAAACCATATGGACTTAGAACACGCACCAAGGTCAGGCGTACCTGACCAGACCCTCGAATCAGCCTTCAAAATACGAAGTGCAAAGTGCGTCGTAAAAGCACCACATTGCACCACATGCCCACGCCGCGTGCGTGTGCGAGTGCGAGTTAAGGGTGTTGTGCACCCTTAATGAATCCACTACACCCTTAATGAATCCACTTAGTGTGATGTTCAAGGAAACAATATAATGAGAAGGCTATGAAATATAAATCACTTGACATTCTATCTTTTCTATAATGTAGGACAACTTATCACATCATTAATTGCTCAATAAATTAGTATTGATATCACATTCAAGACATTAAATTTATTAAATTATATTAATATCATATTAATATTAATAAATTTCCAACACGAATGCCATTACAAGATTTTTTCTCTTTAGTTATTCCAACATTTTCCTTTCTTAAACTATTATTGATATGCATCTTTAATGAAGCAGAAATATATGCAGAGATAAAAGTTGTTGTATCATGAATTCTCTAGGCACTTCCGCTTCTAAACCCATCGATATTCAAGTTCCTCCGCTAATATATCCTCCTGTATTTTCTATTTCTCTAACTCCAGTTAGATAAAACATTTAGGTATAGTTTAAATTTATGTGTGCTAGTCACTTACGTCGGTAAGTGCAATCGCCATCTTCAAGGATGCAAAACAAAGTGAAGAATGAATGATGTTACGAGGATGAATTGAAGTGTTGATTATATAAATAAGAATCAAGATTGCTTGAGACATACTGAAAGTAGAGATCAATAGTTTATACAAGTTTTACACTATAAATGTGTAAGATGCACTTTTTGAAGATCCTAAAGGTCTGTGTGTTTGAGAGAGAATCTTATGAAAATCAAAAGATGCATTCCATACAAATGAATGTTTACATGGGTATTTATACCCTTATGTTTATGGGGTGCAAGTAAACTAACCATCCCTTAACTAACTTACTTATGCTATACAATAATAATACATAATAATAATACTTATACTAACAAGAATTATGGTCTAACATTCCCCCCCCCCCTGATTCCTTCTGCTAGGTCTTTAACTCAAATAGGGCTTCTCATTTCCATAAACTTGATCCTTGGTAAAGCTTTAGTGAGTATGTCGGCTCTTTGCATTTCTCCACTTATGTGCTCCACTTGAATCTGCTCATTCTCTATACATTCTCTATAAAATGATATATTGTGTTGATATGCTTTGATCTTCCATGAAATACTAGATTCTTCATGAGTAGTATAGCTGACTTGTTATCAACTCTTAGTGTTATCTTCTTTGGTTCTTCTCCTGTAAGTTCACTTAGTAGTCCTTGTAACCATAATGCTTGACATGCTGCTGATGTAGCTGCCATAAATTCTAATTCACACGATGATAGTGCTACTATATTCTGCTTGTGACTTGACCATGTAATAGGTGCTTCATTATAGTAAAATATAGTTCCAGTTGTTCCTTTTCCATCATATGCATCTACACCATAACTGCTATCGCTAAATCCAATGATTTCTTTGTTTCTTCCTTTGGTGTATTCTATTTCATAATTTAACATTCCTTTAATATATATCATTAAATGATTTACTGCTTGCATGTGAATTTCTCTTGGTTTCTCCATGTATCTACTTACGTATCCAACTGCGTAAGTTATATTAGGTCTTGTATGCGTGAGGTATGTTAAACATCCAATTAGCTTTCTATATTCTGTTGCGTTGACTAAATCACTTTTGTCTTCTCTTTTCCACTTTAAACCTGCTTCCAATGCATACTTTGTTGGGTTACAATCTTCTAATCTTGCTTCTTTAAGGACTTTCTTTGCATAGGCTGATTGCTTTAACTTTATCTTTCCTGATTCTTGATGCACTTCAATTCCTAAATAGTATGTAAGTGGCCCTAGGTCACTCATTTCAAACTTGCTTTCCATTTCTTTCTTGAAGCTTACTATGTCCTTCATTGAACTTCCTGTCACTATGATGTCATCAACATAAACACCAATTATTATAGTAGTGTTTTTAAGAGTTCTCCTGTAGACTGCTTGTTCTTGAGGAAATCTTTTAAATCCAATTTCCTATAACGTGTTATCTAGTCTAAGATTCCATGCTCTTGGTGCTTGCTTTAAACCATATAAAGCTTTCTTTAATTTGTAAACTTGTTTCTCTTTTCCTTTCTTCATAAATCCATCTTGTTGTGTTACATATACGTCTTCCTATAAATTACCATGTAAGAATGCTGATTTTACATTTAAATGATGTACTAGCCATCCTTCTTGTGCTGCAATTGCTATTAGTAGTCTTATGGTCTCCGTTCTTGCAACCAGTGCACTTCATTATAATCTATACCTTCCTTTTGTACATAACCCTTTGCTACTAACCTTGCCTTGTGCTTGGTGATTTCTCCATTTGTATCTTTCTTGACCTTAAAATCCATTTTAGACCTATTGCCTTTTGATTTGTAGGAAGTGATGTGAGTGTCCACGTATTATTCTTTTCTATCGAGTCTATCTCACTTTCCGTTGCTATTATCCATTGAGGATATTCTGCTGCTTCCTTATAGTTGATAGGTTCTTCATCATATGCTAGGTATAAATATTCATATTCTTCTGGTTCGAGAGGTTTAGTTTCATTATAGATGCTGCTTAATGATCTTGGTCTTTGAACTGGTCTATTTAATGAACCGGGTGAACTATCAATTTCTTGAACACTTACTAGTGTTTCTTGAATTTCTTGGACTGTTATTGGAGATCTTGTAGTTGAGATTGGTGTAACCATATCTTCAAATATTGGTTCTTGATGATCTTGAGTATCTTTACCTTCACTATCTTGATCTTGACTATTTACACTGTCTTGATCTCCACGGATCACAAACCTTTTCAATGTAGGTCCATTATTACTTACTTCTAAGTAGGTATCCCATTTCCATGATTCATTCTCAATAAATAAAACATCTCTACTTATACAAATCTTGTTTTCAATGTATAGTCTATAGGCTTTTGTTCCATTTTCATTTCCCAAATGTACCATCTTCTTGCTTCTATCATCTAGCTTCTTCAAATAAGATGTCGTGTCACACCCCAACCTTGATGGCGGAAACGTCGAGGAGTGAGAGTTAAGATCGTTCACAGCCACATAACGCTATTATTAAATACAAATATATTATTCATAAGTTTGAAAGGTACATTACAAGCATAAGTCTCAAATAAGAACACAATATAAGAAATATAACAAGCTCATTCATTAAGTTAACTAGGTCCATTCCTAGGTGTGAACAACTTCAAAAATGGCGATCAAGCTTGAGTATTTTCTGAAACATGTTAAAAATGAAGGGTCAACATAATGTTGGTGAGATTTTTATAGTTTTCAATACATAAGTATATAAAAGATGGCAATTCATGTTGTAAGTTAGAGAACAAAGTAACTAGGGATGTAAGACAGAATGCACAATCAAACCTCGACAAAGTTTTACAAGTCTCAAACGTTTAAAATTATATACGATTAGCTAAGTGTACTTGGATCAACCAAGCAAGCTTGTCTGGCCCATAGATCTATGACTTCGCTAGGCTAGCAATAGTTAATGATTGTACATATATTTGACATTACATGGTAACCACAAAGTTCAACTAACCACAACATACAGGTGAAATGCCATAAGTTTACAAGAATCAAACGTTTACAAGTGCAATGTTTATAAAGTAACATGTTTCACCCCAAAGTGTGAAAATATGAAAAAAGGGTATAGAAATACTTACATGATCAATATGTATATAATTGGTGATTAATAAGAGCTATAATAAGCAACGTTCCAACGTAGTTCTCACAAGGCACCTATATATATATACACACGTTTAAGTTAACAACGAGATTAACGTTTTAACACGAACTAGAGTTTCGATGGAAATTTGGGGCTTGTCAAATAATTATGTTTAACCAAATTAATTAAATTTATATTTTCTTGAAGAAAATATATGTATTTATATTTTATTCAAAGATGTGAAAAGAAATAGTTATAATAATTTAAAAGGTTATATATATAAAGTTTAAATAAAAATTTATAACTAAATATTTATTACCATTTAAACCAAATTAAATTTAAAAGGGATATTTGGACCAATAATAATTTACTAATTATTATTTTCAATCTATTTTATTAAAAATTATTCAAACAAGCTTTGCTAAATTTTTATTAATAAAACATTTTTTATTAAACTTTAGAAAAATTGCAGAAATATTTGGAGGCTTCTGAAAATATTTGACGTTTATAAAATAATTTTTATATATATTAAAATTTTTCTGAAATTTATTTTAGGCTAAAAAGCCTTAAAGATAAATCATGAGGGTGCTCGGTTCGAACCCGGGACCTCATGTTTACCAAGTAGTGTCTTAACCAGTGAACCAAGGCACTCAGCCGCGTTATAACTTGGATTTTAAATCTTAAAACATAAACCCATTGAATTCCCCAAATTTGCATAAACCCTAGATCGATTCAATCCCACAATTGAACCTGAATTCGAATGTTACAATCAGATTAACCTTAGGGCTTTTGTTCCCTAATTGTAATCGATTATAATGATGTTTCAAACTTACTTGATTGCAACCAAATTGATGTGTTTATACTCGGTTTCGCTTTCTTTGTGCGACGAATAGGGGTTTGGATTTTAATCTTTTCGTGGTAATTTCAAGCGATTGAGTGCGCGATGAGTTGAAAGGGGTCGAATGTGATGATTCCCCTCTGTTAAATAGGTTCAATTTAATCGCTTCAGTCCCGAATGGGTTTCATCATAACTTGTTAACTTCAGTTATGATTCGGTGATTAATTGATCTTTAATCTCGTATTAAACTACACATTTAGTTTCGTAGTGATTAGAGGTACGTTTCTAATCAATCAAACGGTTCAATTCATCGAATTTCAGGTGCATTCGACTGACATAATTCGGTTTCGAGAAACCTCTTAATGAAACTATCATTTCGATCCAATTAACAACGGTTACGAGTTCAAATCGGTCCATGTTCGCAGAAAAGGGGTTTAATTTGGTTGAAACCGTCGTTCATTGGGTGTTTGGCACCTCACCGGACTTCGACCGGTGAGTGGCCGGAGTTGGATGGACATATGAGGGGGGGAAAGAATGGTATTTTCGGTTAATTACAACTTTGGTCCCTATACTTTTGATCTTTGTTATTTTATGCACAAAACTTCATAACTTAAGTTTCTAGTTTTACAATTAAGCCCCTAGACTTAATTTAACTTTAAGATTTAATCACTTTTAAACTTATCAATTATTTATGACTTGTTATCCTTATTATTATTATTATTATTCATATTATCATAGTTATTATGATTGTTATTTATGTTATTATGTTCAATTTAATAGTTTAAGTTATTAACTTTTAAATAAAAGAATTAATTAATGAAAACAAAGAATCAAACATAATTAAATCACAAGTTCCGTAAATGACAACAATGGTCCTTACAAGATTAATCAAAGTTAATTCTCAGTTAGCAAAAATTCAGGATGTTACATGTCGGTACCTTCATATATGTTATGCATCCAAATACTTTAATATGCTTTAAGCTAGGATTTTTACCTTTTACTGCTTCATAGGGTGTAATTCACTTTAGTGCTTTGGTTGGAACACGATTTAGTAAGTATACTGCTTGTCGTGTTGCTTCTGCCCATAGGTTTTGTGGTACATTCATAGCCTTTAACATGCTTCTTGTCATGCTCATCACTGAACGGTTTCTTCGTTCTACTACACCATTTTGTTGAGGCGTTTAAGGTGCTGTGAGTTGTCTTAAGATTCCTTCATCTTCACAGTACGTACTTAAGGCATTTGAGGTAAATTCACCTCCACGATCGGTTCTCAATGTCTTGAGCTTATGCCTTGTTTCTGTTTGAGCTTCATTTCTAAACTTCTTGAAAATATCATATACTTGGTCTTTTGACTTAAACATGTAGATCCACATATATCTTGAATAGTCATTGACTAGTAAAAAGAAATAGTTGTTACCAGCTAAGGATGTGGGTGAGATAAGTCCACATAAATCTGCATGTACTAGTTCTAGAGGTTCTTCGGCTCTAAACTTTGCTTGAGAGGGAAATGGTAATCTACTTTGCTTTCCCGCGAGACATGCATCATAAATCTGGGTAGGATGGTCTATTGTCGGTAGTCCACGTGCCATACCTTTAGTACTTAGCTGTTTTAACGAATCAAAGTTAATATGTCCCATACGTGCATGCCATAGCCATGCTGGGGTGTCTATCCTTGCTTATAGACAAATAGGACTTGCTATTCTTAACTTAACTTTGTAAAGTCTATTCGTTGCTCTAGGGACTTTCATTAACAAATAATCATGAGGATCAAACATCCAAAGATACTTTTTTTCATAACAATCTTGCATCCAGTTTCAGTAATTTGCCCTAGGCTTAGGATACTGCTTTGGAGGTGTTGAATGAAGTAGACGTCAGTGATTAACTTCTGTTCACCATTCTTGCATTCCAATAAGATTGATCTTTTTCCTTTTATGTTGACACATGATCCATTTCCAAACTTGACATTTCCTGTTATTCTTTCATTTAACTCTGTAAAATAGGAGCGTTCACCTGTCATGTGATTGCTAGCTCTATTGTCCAAATACCATATACCATCTTTCGTGCTATCATCTTGATAACTCTGTGGTAGGACTTTCGTTTCATGTAGAACTATTGCTTTCTCTTCATCAACAGTCATAAGTAATGTAGGGTCTTCATCCTCCATTACAAGGTGAAATTCTTCTTGCTTACTTCGAGGTTTAGGACATTTGGTTGCGATATGTCCTAGTTCATTGCAACTGTAACACTTTACATTGCTCATATCTCTTCTAGGTCGGTTGTTGTCAAACTGACGCTTTTTAGTGAAACTCTTCTCACTTCTTTGATCTCCTTGGCCATTCTTGTCAAAGCTTCTCTTCTCGTATCTTTGACTCTTGCCATAGTTATTGAACTTTCTAAAGTTCTGCTTACCTCGATTCTGATTGTAGTTCTTTTGGTTGTTGTAAGGCTTTTTCTCGTACCTTGTAAACAACAACTTCTCTTGACCTGTAGGTCTTAATTTCTTCTCTTCTCTTCTCTAGACTTAATTCGTTCCTCGTAGGCTTTAAGTCTTCCAATTGCTTCGTCAAGTGTCATTGTGTCCATATCTGAATATTGCTCTATCGATGCAATAATTTGCAAAAACTTATCGGGTACTGAATCTAATAATTTGCGTACCATGGTTGCTTCATCAATCTTCGTTCCTAGGCTTTTTGACTTTGTATTTATTGCGCTTAATCTTCCTGCAAACTGATCTAAGGTCTCTGACTCTCTTATTGAAAGCATCTCAAATTCTGTGTGCAATGATTGAAGTCTAGCCTTTTGAACTCTATGAATACCAACGTGCCTTGTCTTTAAGGCTTCCCAAATATCTTTCGCTGTAGTATGAGATGCCACTTGCATCATCATATCTTTGGGTATTGCTTGAAATAGATAGGCAATCGTTGTCCTATCTTTCTTATCATCTACTTTTGTACCTTATCATGGTTCAATTGCTTCTTAAAGGTTATTGGCATTCAAAATTGCCTTTACACGAACAGACCAAATCGTGTAATTTGTAGATGTTAACATTGGTGTTTGGAGGCTAATAAAGAGAGTGTCCTTGCTGACCGTCTCTTCTTTATTATCTTTCGTCATCTTGGGTTTTGATGGGGACTTTGTCGGTGTCTTCTTCTTTTTCCCAATTGTTCAACGTACTTTGAACTTCCCAAGACTTAATGGAACTTGTTTGACTTTTCCTTTGTTTTGAATTAATTTTGACTTTTCTTTTCTTTAAAAAATCAAAATTAATATTTATTTGATTTATTCTTAAAAAACAAAACTTAATATTTGTTTTATAAAATATTAAAATTTTGTATTGTAAGAATTCACCAAAAATAATATTCCAATGAAATCCTCCAAAATAATGAAAGTCAAATCTGTCTTTGACTTTAACCTTTTTTTTAAAAAAAAACAACAAAATAATAAAATAATTCTTTTATCCTCTGTTGACTTCCAAAAAGTCAAAATTGCCAAAAGTTCTTCTTCTTTCGTCCCTGTACCAATTCTGTCAAACAAAGGTTGTTGAATTTTGATATTCTTTTGATGAAATCGGTTTAGATCTGTCTTACTATATCAAATATTTGATTAAAAACGAAAAATGATTTTGTTTTCTTTGATTGAAACGGGTTCGGGAATTGCAAGTTTCGATCGATACGTGTTCTTAATTTCTTGAAATGATTTTTCAAAATTGGTTCTTGAAAACGTTTGATGGGTCTGATTGAATCATTGTTGAAGCGATTGGCTTTCGATTTCAAGGACTCTCGGTTCTTTTGTTTTGCCGGAGTCGCCGGAATTTAAAAAAAAATCCCGATAGGTTCTTAGGGACGGTTCTATGCACAATCAATGATCTTCCTTTGATTGATTGATGATGGATGTTGTCTGGATCAACAAGATGATTCGTGTTTGTTGATTTCGATTCCAAATCCGTATCTTTGTTCCTATGCGTGAAACAAGGGCTAAATCATCAATGTGTTCTTCGCTTGAATTCGATGGAACGGTGGAAAATTGGCTCTGATGCCAATTGAAGATCTCAGGGGTCTGTGTGTTTGAGTGAGAATCTTATGAAAATCAAGAGATGCATTCCATACAAATGAATGTTTACATGGGTATTTATACCCTTACGTTTCTTGGGGTGCAAGTAAACTAACCACCCCTTAACTAATTTGCTTATGCTATACAATAATAACACATAATATTAATAATAATACTTATACTAACAAGAATTATGGTCTAACACTCTTGGCCAAGAATTTACAACTGTAAATGGCATCATGTGCAATTAGAGTGTGCAATTATAGTTAATTTCTGTTAATGTATGTATCACACTCCCTAGTTGTCCGGGTCTTAGATCCCTCATAGCTGCAAATTGTACCTATAATAATGACGATCAAATCGTGAAAACATGTTTGAAATTGATCCCCGAAAACATTATGAAAACTACTAAAGTATGTATAAACTTAATGATAAGTAACCAAGTTAGAAGCATTTACCAAAGTTTCTTCTTTTTTTCCAACCCACTCACCTTTTCTTTCGGCAGCTTCATCAGCAAACTCGTTTAGATATAACGTGTCACCTGTTTCTCAACTCCCATGGAAACAGATACAAAAATTATCATTTACATAAACCGATGTAACAGTCGAGAAATCGTCAAGACAAAATTTACTTAAAGTATGCAACTTTGTTGCTTATTAAATTACAAATGTCTATTATCATATCTTTTTGAAATAGGAAACTATAAATCTATCAAAATTTATGAACTATGAGCTACCCATATTGCCCATAACATAGGTAACAAAAAAGAAAAATAAAATAAGAAACCGCACCTTAGCACAGTTGCTATATCTAAACAACTGTCTTTATCAAAATGCTGCATTCCATATATATATAGATATACGTGTACGTGTACGTGTACGTGTACGTGTACGCGTGTACGTGTACGCGTGTAGTGTACGCGTGTACGTGTACGCGTGTACGTGTACGCGTGTACGTGTACGCGTGTACGTGTACGCGTGTACGTGTACGCGTGTACGTGTACGCGTGTACGTGTACGCGTGTACGTGTACGCGTGTACGTGTACGCGTGTACGTGTACGCGTGTACGTGTACGCGTGTACGTGTACGCGTGTACGTGTACGCGTGTACGTGTACGTGTGTATGTCTATGTGTACGTGTGTATGTCTATGTGTACGTGTGTATGTCTATGTGTACGTGTGTATGTCTATGTGTACGTGTGTATGTCTATGTGTACGTGTGTATGTCTATGTGTCTATGTATATGTATATGTATATGTATGTATGTATATATCTATCTATATATATGTATATCTATATATATGTATATCTATATATATGTATATGTATATATATGTGTGTGTTTGTAGAGGTTCAACTAAAAATAATTAGTTGCCTAAGTTGGCTAAGAATAAATATCATGGTGACATGTGGCATTTTTAATTTTTAGTAATAGAGGGTATTTTGGTCTTAAAACACACCATTAGTTTCTTTTGTAGTTTATTAAAATGTAACACAAATTCAAATGTAATATACTAGATTTTTGATATGCAAAATTATGATATATTTTTAACATGCTAGATTATGCTGAGTTATTTTAAAATGTTAGATCGTGTTGAATTTTTTTAAAGTAATACATTGTGCGGTAAATAAACAGAATTCATGTTGTACTGTCATAAAGCAACACGTTTGAAAACAAAATTATTTGAGTTAAAACAGCACACAATGTCTTTTTTGTTAAAAACGAAACAAAAGAACACATAGATTGTTGTATTAATGCAAAACAACACAAAACGTGTTATATTAACGCAAAATAGTGAACATTAAAAAAACAAAGATGTGTTATTTCTATGTTGTTTGATATTTTGACATAATGCACCACAGAAACAACACACTAGACCTTATTGTTTCGACGTAAAACAACATAGAACATGTTACGCAAAACCGCACAAAACTGTGCTATTTGAAAAAGCAGCACAAACTGTGTTGTTTAACACAAAACAACATAAAACTATGATGTTTTTATGAAATATAACATAATTTTGTGTTGTTTGATATAATACAACACAAAAATGTGTTGTTTGACGCAATACATCACAAAACTATGCTGTGTTTATGAAATACAACACAAGTTTGTGATTTATGAAATACAACACAATTTTGTGCTGTTCTATGAAATCTAGCACAAAAACGTTAAAAATACAACACAATTTCACGTAATTTGAACTTTTTGTAAAGAAGTATGGCAATACTATACTCAATTTAAAGAGGAAAAAATGTTTGATTTTATGGTATAATTTATTTAAAAAAATAATGTCGTATGAAAAAGTTATTAGCATTTAAAAAAATAGGGGGAAATTATAAAAAAAATCAACAATTGTGAGTAACATTATAAAATACCAAAACCATCTTTGCTTGTTTATTTTTCCTACACTTTGATCCTAGCCATTAATTAGATAACTAAAAGGCTAAGATTACTTCTTAGTATTCTTAAAGAAAACTTATTTTTTAGAAGAGCCTCTATATATATATATATATATATAGAGGGTTAAAAGCATATTTCCACTTTTCAAAACTCTTTAATTGCATATATATCCGATCAAAAAATTTTAATGTATATATCCCCTTACAAAACATCTTAATTAGCAAATTTACTTATTTTCATTAAAAGTAGTTTATATAATGACTAATTTACCCTTATTTTTACTAAAATTTTATAATTGACAAATTTTCCCTTACCAACCTTATTAATGGCAATAGATTAAAAACATATTACCACCTCTAAAATTCTTTAATAGCATATATACTCATGTGTAAATTCTTATTAATTATTTTGGAAGGGTAATATTGTCATTATAATAAATTGGGTCTATATGCAATTAAAGTTTTTGCTTGGGTATATATGTATTTAAGGGATGTTTACAAGGGTATATATATATATATATATATATATATATATGGTATTTTGTGTTTTGATTATGTCAGAAATAAATTAACATTTCTCTCGTTGTTTTTTTAATTTAGTTGTTCTTGTTGAAAATTATGTTGTTATTACTTATAAATTGTAATTTTGTTTTCATATTATGTTTATATAGACATACGAGATGTGCATTTTCATATTTGTTTATATAGACATACATTTTTGTCTTGTAGCATTGTGCTATAATTGAAGTATAAGTGGGGTTATTTTCTCATAATGTAGCTATTGTTTGCAATTTTTCAGATAACAATGAAATTGATATTACCATTTAGGGATATGCTAATTATATATTTCTTATATGATTTAGAATCTGTGTTTATGATGTGTTATAATTGAATGTAGTTTGTTTTCTATCTTATCTTATCTTACTACTTTAATAAAAAAGTAAATGGAGGTGTCACGTGTCAGCACAACAATTATTCTCATCAATTTTTTTCCGTTTCTCTCTCCTATTAAATAATTACCTTAATTACTAATAAAATTGTTTTAATATATTTGAATATATAATAAGTTAAGAAAGAAATTTATTTATTAAGATTATTTCAAAATAAATTGATATTTTTAATAAGTCGGTATTTTTAAAACAAAAAATAATCAAATTTGGGAGTTGTAATAAGAAATTTTTTTTAAAAGTAACATTTTTATACGGTTTGTTTTAAAATAACATGTTTATTTTTAAAAAAAATTAAAAAGTTGATATCACTGTTTTATTATTTATAGTCATTTCTGATACGTAATTTCAGTCATATTATATCTTAAAATATTATTTTATAATTAATAAATTTATTATATCTATATTTTATTTATTCGACCCGTGTACATGGGTTTACTAAAGCTAGTGCTATATATTTGTTAACTTCTAACATTTTTCATTTTATTTGAACATATGCTATTTAAAGTTGAATGTATAATCATTTCTTGAATGTGTAATAGGTACGAGCAATATAGCTTACTACGCATTACCAAGTGTATAGCTAAGAGTTACATACATGTAGCTCCTACAAGTTACATATACGTAAGTCGTTTTATCATCATCGACGCTACTTGGAGTTTATATGAAAAATATATAATGACCTTGAAAAATATGGTTGAATTTTACTTAAATATACTTTAAACAATTAGAAAGTTAAATCAATTATAAATTATATGATTCGGTAATTGTGATTTTCACGGTTTTTAGTTATAAATATGGTTTTCATTTAATCTCCGCCTACATATATATGTGTATATAGATATATGTGTGTGTGTGTGTGTGTGTTTGTGTTTTGTGCTTGTATATACTGACTTAATGAGAAAAGCAAAATTTGTCTAAACTAACTAAAACATTAAAATAATAATCTTCATCTTCATATTCTAATTAAAGGGTAAATGGGATGCCACATGTTAGCACCACAAAAATTTTAATCAAAATTTTCATGTCTCTCTCTCTTATTAAATAATTACCTTAATTACTAATAATATTATTTATTTCCTTTTTAATATATATAAATTAAAAAAGAAATCTGTTTATTAAGGTTATTTCTAAATATTGATATTTTTAAGAAGTCAAATTTTTATAAACAAAAATAATCAAAAGTGTGAGTTGTAATAAGAAAATTGTTAAAAATGATATTTTTATACGGTTGTTTTAAAACAAAATTATTTATTTTTAAAAAAATAATTAAACATAAAAATTTAAATAGATGATATCACCGTTTTATTATTTCAGTTATATCATATCTTAGAATATCATTACATAATTAATAAATTTATTATATTAATATTTTATTTATTCATCTCTTGTAATACACAGGTTTACTAAAGTTAGTAATTATACAAAATTAAAATAATATTACTACTACTAACTAACTAGCAACAACATCTTGTTTTGTGAAGTACAAATAATAAATTTAATCTGTATAAACGTAAAAAGGGATGAGATATAAATAGGTTACTAATCAGCTCAAATACATATAATTTCCATCAACTCGAACACGTATTTTAACAAGTTTTAAGACTCAAGCTAAGGGTTGTAGGTGGTTGTTGTTAATTGGGCGAGTTCATGTGGTTAGGTTTCAAGCGATATTGGTGGTTCCATAAATGAGGGGAAGAAGGTCTGGTGGCGGCATGTGGCTGGTGTTTGGTGGAGGTTACTGAACCACGAAGAGGGGAAGGTGTTGGTGGGAAACGATAGTGGTATCGGTGTATTATGACAGTGATGGTAGTGTTTGATGGGTGATGTCACATCCCCGCGGAAGCGTGAAATGCTTTAGATGTGACTAGCTGATCAGAACGCATTGAATCAGGTTCAAAGTTAAAATAGATAGCATATAATATCATAAAACATTAACATATCATAATTAATACTAGTTCGAGTTACATTATACAAACACAAAATTTAACATAACCCTATTACAATAACAAGTAAATCTAACTGCTACATCTTCAGTAACGATGGAAGTAAGCATCCAGCGCCAAGCTAAGATCGTACAAATTAACAGTTATATTCACACAAACTTTTCTCATAACTTCACCCCAACCATTGTACACATCAAAAAGAACATTAAACTATTAGACATGTTGAGTTGGTGAGATCATTGGTTTAATATCATAACAAAACGCACATATTGATGCAATCATAATAAGTTTACAACCAACCCTACTTATAAACAGATGATTTATAACCGTCACAATATAAATCACAAATCATATAATATAGTATCATAACACTCATTCTGTTTGTAACATCTCGTATTTTTTTAACTAAAAGTTAATTTTGTTAGTTCTTGTAAGGGCCATTTATGCTATTTATGAAACTTGGTGGGCTATTTATGTATGATTTCTTATTTAATTTAAAGTTTATAAATATTATATGATAATAATGTTAATATTAATAAAAGTATAAATACTATTATGTAAAAATAATAATAATAATATAATAATAATAATAATAATAATGATAATAAAAATAATAATAATAAGTTATCAAAGTTAACAAATTAAAACTTAATTAGTTCAAGGGGGCCTAATTGTCAAATTAGAAACTTGAAATATTAAGTTTGGGCATAGAATAATAAGAATTCAAAGTTGAGGGACCAAATGTGTAAATAACTCAAAATCCGCCCCTTACCCCGTAATTCCGGCAGGGACTCCGGCCACTCTCCGGCCGAAGTCCGGCGAGTTCAAAACCGAAAATTCTTCGTTTTTGTAATCTAAAAACCGTCCCAAAACCTCCTGGAACCTACCTCGAACTTGAATGCAACTTGTAATCGAGTTAAAGCATCGGTTACAAAGCTCAATCGAGAGCATAACCGAAGCTTTAAACACCATAGCCGTTCGGGCATTTAATCTTAATAATAATCTAATTAAACTAACCTGCGTATTCATCTAAGGAATCCTAAGTATTCAGAACTGTCACACCCCAACCTTGACGGCGGAAACGTCGAAGTGTGAGGGTTAAGATTGTTCACAACCACATAACGCTATGATTAAATGTAAATGCCATTAATTAATTGTTTTCAACCACCACATACATCAATGTCTCAAAATCAAACAAACAATACAGTAAGAAATCCAAAAGTTCTTATTAGGTCTAAGTCCATGTCCTAAGTTTAAGCATTTCCTTCAATCATCTTTTAAGCTTGCACATTACCTGAAACATGTTGAAAATAAGGTCAACTAACAAGTTGGTGAGTTCTCATGGTTTTAAGTACAATAAGTATGCCAAAAAAAAATGTGGCAATTCTAGTCAATGGTCATAGAATAAGCAGTATATAGAACATGCATAGTTACAACCAAACCTTGACTGAACAACATATGAATAAGCATGATTAGCTAAGTGTATTTGGTTCCCTAGTGCACAAGCATTCGGCTCCTAGGAGTCGGCAATACATCGACTTTAGCACCAAATAGGCTTGTCAGGCCCAAAGATCTAAGACTTTGCCAGGCTAGATTTAGTTAATGATTGCACACATATGACACATCTCATATATAACTCAACACATTCAACTAACCACGACTATGTAAAGAATTGCACGTGCATAATAAGTATCAAAGCGTGTAGGAGTATGTTTGTATAACCAACATGTTTCACCCCGAAAGGTGTAAAATATATGTAAATGGGGCATAAGAACTCACATGATAATAAGAAGACTTGAGGATGAAATAAGAATAACCACGTATAAGATTTCCAACACAACGTCACAAGGCACCTAAATAAGAATAAAGTAGCGCGTTATAATCGGTTTGATGATTATTTTTAGGTTTTTATTATGGATTGAATAGAGGTTGACATCAATTTATTTCGTGTTATTAATGTGAATCGGGTTAATGGAACGAAATGATAATTAGATTTATCGTGCGAAAGAGACGGCTAATAAGGAAAATTAATCGTGCGTTTATCCGATTTATGAAGGTTGTATTGATTGTAATAAATCAAGAAATAAATAAATAAATAAATAAATAAATAATATATGTATACTTACTTTGATATGTTTATATAAGTATATATATGTATAAGTAATTAATCATTTTAATTGTTTGACAATCTATATACATGCATATATATACATACATATACTTTACAATATATGTATATAGGTAAGAATTATACAAATGTTTGCCAATATATACATGTATATATATATACATATATATATATATGCATGCATATGTCTAAAATATTTTTACACAACTATTATCTTTTCACATAACAACATTATTTAATAATTTAAAATAAGAAAAAAAATACCACAATGTATTTTAATTTAACATACTCATAACCTTTGATTTAATAAAAGAATACAAAAATGGTTAACTAAATTCTGAAAAAAATCAATTTCTTAGAAATTTTTCAGAATTAAAATATAAAAAGAAATACATAATAAAAGAAGGAAAAACAGAAAAGAAAAATAAAAAAAACAAATAATAAAAAAAAAGACAAAACAGAAAAAAAAAATTAAATAAAAAGTGAAAGAGAGAAGAGGGGGGTTGCCCGGGGTCGAACCCGGGTCTCCCTTGGGGAAATGGGGTGCGGGAACCAGTGAACCAGGGCCGTGGCCGTGGTTCACTTCGGTTCTTTTAATTTTAAACAAGGCTTCCCCCGTTTCCCCCAAATCCGATGAACCCTAGGTTCATCTAATCCAAAATCGACCCTCGATTCGATGTTAATCATACGAATCATCATGGGGCTTTTGATCCTTGGACCGAATCGAGTAGACTACAGGTGTTAATTACCTGTTTTGGTGAGGATTTGAGGGTTTTCGAGTTCGAGTTGAGCTTCGGGTGTTCTTGAATTGGGGTTTTTCGATTGAGTGATTAATCTGCGCAATTGAGGTTTAGGGAGTTTAAGAACTTCAAATTGAATCAGTGAACCCCATTATATAGCTTCGATTACACGGTTTCGGCTTAACACATTCGATTGAAACCGCGTTCGAAGTTTACCCAAATTAAGAGATTCGGTTGTTATCTTGAAATGTTGATTGATTTGCGGATTGATTAGGCCGCGTATTAAGTTTGGAAGTGTTTAATTTGATTGATTTAGTGATTCCAACCGAGATTTGATTCGAATTTTACTCGGTTAATCCTCGGTTTGATTTGGAAGTATAGCACGAGCGGGAAACTCAAATTTGGGTAGGGTTTGAGTTCGAATCGCATGGCCGAGAGGTTTGGGCGGTTTGATTGGGTCAAAATGATAAAAATTGGTGGTTTGTGGCTTCGCCGGAGCTCGCCGCGCCGTTGCCGGAAAAGCGGGGAAACCCGATTTGAGTTTTGACTATTTACACAACTAGTCCCTCCATTTTGTGCTTCATAACATTAAGCTTAAAGTTTTAATTTGATGTTTCAAAATTTGCATTAAGACCCCCTAACTTTTTAAACCTTAATTATTCAAGTTTATTTATTATTATTATTATTATTATTATTATTATTATTATTATTGTATTATTATTATCATTATTATTATTATTATTATATTATTATTATCATTATTATTATATTATTATTATTATAATTATTATTATTTTTATAATTATATTATTATTATTATTATTATTATTATTATATATATATATATTTTTTATTTTTTTTTATTTTTTACATTACTAACGAGGCCACGCACCAACATAAAAAAAAATAAGAACGGAAAAATTACAGGATGTTACAGTCTCCCCAACTTAAATTAATTTCGTCCCGAAATTACAAATAACGAAAGTTACAAAAACAAAGAAGGATAAGTCTTCCTCATGTGATCTTCACGCTCCCAAGTGAATTCTGCTCCCCGTTTGTTTTCCCATCTAACCTTTACAATTGGGGTAGTAGAGGTCCTAGTCTTCTTCATAATGCGATCCATGATTTCGACTGGTTTCTCCACGAAATGCAGGGACTCGTCGATCTGGATGTCTTCCAATGGCACATGCAAGTCATCGTCGGCCAAACACTTCCTCAGGTTCGAGACGTGGAAAACCGGGTGAATTCCGCTAAGGTCGGGGGGTAGTTCGAGTTTATAGGCTACTTTCCCGACCCTTTTTAAGATCTTAAAAGGTCCTACAAATCTCGGAGCTAACTTACCCTTTCTTCCAAAACGAACTACACCTTTCCATGGCGAGACCTTGAGAAGGACCATCTCCCCAACTTGGAATTCTAGTGGCTTGCGACGTTTATCAGCGTAGCTCTTTTGTCGACTCCTAGCTGTTTCCAAGTTCTTGCGGATGATAGCAACTTTATCGGTCGTCTCTTGTATGAGTTCGGGACCGGTGATAAGATTTTCGCCCATGTCGGTCCAGCAAATCGGGGAACGACACTTACGACCATAAAGTGCCTCAAACGGTGCCATTTGGATGCTTGAATGGTAACTATTATTGTAGGAGAACTCTGCGAGTGGTAGATGCGTATCCCAGTCGCCACCAAAATCGAGAACACAGAGACGCAACAGGTCTTCCAGAGTTTGGATTGTCCGTTCCGTTTGACCATCGGTTTGGGGATGGTAAGCTGTGCTTAAATCCAACTGCGTACCCAGAAGTTCTTGCATGGAAGACCAGAAGTGAGAAGTAAATCGAGCGTCTCGGTCGGATATGATGTGAAGGGGCACACCGTGACGACTTACAATCTCGTCGATGTAAATCCGAGCTAGCCTTGATGTCTTATACGTGTCGCGTATGGGTAGGAAATGTGCTGACTTGGTCAATCGGTCGACGATTACCCATATGCTATCGTGCCCACGAGGTGTCCGAGGTAGCTTGGTTATGAAGTCCATGGATATATGTTCCCATTTCCACATGGGAATTTCGGGTTGTTCGAGTAAGCCACTTGACGTTGATGTTCCGCTTTAACCTTCGTGCACGTGAGGCACTTAGCAACGTAGGTTGCTATGTCTCGTTTCATTCCAGGCCACCAATATTGACTCCGCAAGTCCATGTACATCTTATCGGAGCCCGGGTGGATAGAATAGCGAGTCTGATGTGCTTCATTCATGATAAAAGCCCGAAGGTTATTACGTTTGGGAATCCAGATTCGGTTTGTGAAATACATCAACCCATTGGCTCTTGCTTCCAGTTGAGCTACAAGATTGGGCTCAAGTTCATCTTTCATACTCTCTTCGACTTGCACTGCCTGCTGGGCTTCTCGGATGCTTGACTCGAGGTCACAATCGATCCTCAAATTTTGCAGTAACACGGTAGCATTGTTGACATCAAGTCGGACTTCAGTGTCAAACTCTCCCAAAGTATCGAACCATTGCCGACGGTCGCGAATCTCTTGGACGGAAACCATCTTTTGGTGCGTCTTCCTACTCAACGCATCAGCTACGACATTTGCCTTGCCGGGATGGTATCTGATGTCGCAGTCGTAGTCACTAATTAGCTCCACCCATCGACGTTGCCTCATATTGAGATCCTTCTGATTGAAAACATGCTGGAGGCTCTTGTGGTCCGTGTACACTATACATTGTGTGCCATATAAATAGTGTCTCCAGATTTTCAAGGCAAAGACCACCGCTCCGAGCTCGAGATCGTGCGTTGTGTAATTTACCTCATGAACCTTCAATTGCCTCGAGGCGTAGGCTATTACCTTTCCCCGTTGCATGAGGACGCAACCAAGGCCTTGTCTCGACGCGTCACAATATACTGTGAAATCGTCGTTTCCATCTGGTAGCGTTAAAACAGGAGCGTTGCATAGTTTATGCTTCAATGTTTCAAACGCCTCTTCTTGTTCGGATTTCCACTCGAACGGCTGGTTCTTCCGGGTCAAGAATGTGAGTGGCTTTGCGATTTTTGAGAAGTTGGCAATAAATCGTCGATAATACCCGGCTAGGCCAAGGAACGATCGAACTTCCGTTGGAGTCGGGAGTACCCCAATTCCTAACAGCTTCAACCTTTGCAGGGTCGACGTGAATTCCCTGGCTATTCACAACGTGTCCCAAGAATTGTACTTCTTCAAGCCAAAACTCACATTTTGAGAATTTTGCGTATAGTTGTTCCTTCTTCAACAGTTCGAGGATTTGCCGGAGATGAAGTTCATGTTCGGTGCGGGATTTGGAATAGATAAGAATGTCATCGATGAACACAATGACAAATTTATCTAGGTATGGCTTGCACACTCGGTTCATAAGGTCCATGAAGACTGCAGGAGCATTGGTTAAGCCGAAAGGCATAACCATAAACTCGTAATGCCCGTACCGAGTGCGGAATGCGGTCCTTGGGATGTCGTCTTCGTGTACTCGCAGTTGGTGATAACCCGAACGCAAGTCGATTTTTGAAAAGATGCAGCTCCTTGAAGTTGATCGAAGAGGTCGTCGATACGAGGAAGGGGATACCGGTTCTTGACGGTTAACTTGTTGAGCTCCCGGTAATCGATACACATGCGGAACGACCCGTCTTTCTTTTTCACAAATAAGACAGGTGCTCCCCAAGGGGAAGAACTAGGGCGGATAAAACCCTTCTCGGATAATTCCTGGAGTTGGCTAGAGAGTTCTTGCATTTCAGATGGTGCGAGTCGGTAAGGTGTTTTGGCCACGGGGCTCGCTCGGGATCAAGTCGATTTTGAATTCAACTTCCCGTATAGGAGGTAACCCACTAAGGTCGTCAGGAAAAACTTCAGGGAATTCTCGTACAACTGGAACATCCTTGAGTTCTTTCCCTTTGACTTTGGTGTTGACTACGTAAGCCAAGAATGCTGGATAACTCTTACTCAGGCACTTTCGGGCTTGAGTGCATGACATAAGCTTGAGTCTTTTGGAAGACCGTTCACGAACACCTTCAACGTGTCCCCGGACGGTAAAGGTATGCGAATGCACTTCTCAAAACAAACGATCTCAGCATGATTCTTCGATAACCAGTCCATGCCAATAATAACGTCGAAACTCCCGAGCTTCATAGGAATGAGGTCGATAAGAAATTTATGATCTTCGAGACACAATAGGCAATCGCGGATGACCACGTCGACGGTGATTGGTTCCCCATCGGCAACTTCTACAGTGAGAGGTCTTCCCAAATTCGCACGAGTTTTAGCAAGTGTCGGTTCGAATTCTAAGGAAACGAAACTCTTATCGGCACCCGAATCAAATAGTACGTAAGCACAGGTATGTTTCTATACCAATCTGTCACACCCCAACCTTGACGGCGGAAACGTCGAAGTGTGAGGGTTAAGATTGTTCACAACCACATAACGCTATGATTAAATGTAAATGCCATTAATTAATTGTTTTCAACCACCACATACATCAATGTCTCAAAATCAACAAACAATACAGTAAGAAATCCCAAAAGCTTATTAGGTCTAAGTCCATGTCCTAAGTTTAAGCATTTCCTTCAATCATCTTTTAAGCTTGCACATTACCTGAAACATGTTGAAAATAAGGTCAACTAACAAGTTGGTGAGTTCTCATGGTTTTAAGTACAATAAGTATGCCAAAAAAAAATGTGGCAATTCTAGTCAATGGTCACAGAATAAGCAAGTATATAGAACATGCATAGTTACAACCAAACCTTGACTGAACAACATATGAATAAGCATGATTAGCTAAGTGTATTTGGTTCCCTAGTGCACAAGCATTCGGCTCCTAGGAGTCGGCAATACATCGACTTTAGCACCAAATAGGCTTGTCAGGCCCAAAGATCTAAGACTTTGCCAGGCTAGATTTAGTTAATGATTGCACACATATGACACATCTCATATATAACTCAACACATTCAACTAACCACGACTATGTAAAGAATTGCACGTGCATAATAAGTATCAAAGCGTGTAGGAGTATGTTGTATAACCAACATGTTTCACACCCGAAGGTGTAAAATATATGTAAATGGGGCATAAGAACTCACATGATAATAAGAAGACTTGAGGATGAAATAAGAATAACCACGTATAAGATTTCCAACACAACGTCACAAGGCACCTAAATAAGAATAAAGTAGCGCGTTATAATCGGTTTGATGATTATTTTTAAGGTTTTAATTATGGATTGAATAGAGGTTGACATCATTTATTTCGTGTTATTAATGTGAATCGGGTTAATGGAACGAATGATAATTAGATTTATCGTGCGAAAGAGAACGGCTAATAAGGAAAATTAATCGTGCGTTTATCCGATTTATGAAGGTTGTATTGATTGTAATAAATCAAGAAATAAATAAATAAATAAATAAATAAATATATGTATACTTACTTTGATATGTTTATATAAGTATATATATGTAAGTAATTAATCATTTTAATTGTTTGACAATCTATATACATGCATATATATACATACATATACTTTACAATATATGTATATAGGTAAGAATTATACAAATTGTTTGCCAATATATACATGTATATATATAACATATATATATATATGCATGCATATGTCTAAAATATTTTACACAACTATTATCTTTTCACATAACAACATTATTTTAAATAATTTAAAATAAGAAAAAAAATACCACAATGTATTTTAATTTAACATACTCATAACCCTTTGATTTAATAAAAGAATACAAAAATGGTTAACTAAATTCTGAAAAAAATCAATTTCTTAGAAATTTTTCAGAATTAAAATATAAAAGAAATACATAATAAAAGAAGGAAAAACAGAAAAGAAAAATAAAAAAAACAAATAATAAAAAAAGACAAAACAGAAAAAAAAAATTAAATAAAAAGTGAAAGAGAGAAGAGGGGGGTTGCCCGGGGTCGACCCGGGTCTCCCTTGGGGAAATGGGGTGCGGGAACCAGTGAACCAGGGCCGTGGCCGTGGTTCACTTCGGTTTCTTTTAATTTTAAACAAGGCTTCCCCCGTTTCCCCCAAATCCGATGAACCCTAGTTCATCTAATCCAAAATCGACCCTCGATTCGATGTTAATCATACGAATCATCATGGGGCTTTTGATCCTTGGACCGAATCGAGTAGACTACAGGTGTTAATTACCTGTTTTGGTGAGGATTTGAGGGTTTTCGAGTTCGAGTTGAGCTTCGGGTGTCTTGAATTGGGGTTTTTCGATTGAGTGATTAATCTGCGCAATTGAGGGTTTAGGGAGTTTAAGAACTTCAAATTGAATCAGTGAACCCCATTATATAGCTTCGATTACACGGTTTCGGGCTTAACACATTCGATTGAAACCGCGTTCGAAGTTTACCCAAATTAAGAGATTCGGGTTGTTATCTTGAAATGTTGATTGATTTGCGGATTGATTAGGCCGCGTATTAAGTTTGGAAGTGTTTAATTTGATTGATTTAGTGATTCCAACCGAGATTTGATTCGAATTTTACTCGGTTAATCCTCGTTTTGATTTGGAAGTATAGCACGAGCGGGAAACTCAAATTTGGGTAGGGTTTGAGTTCGAATCGCATGGCCGAGAGGTTTGGGCGGTTTGATTGGTCAAAACTGATAAAATTGGTGGTTTGTGGCTTCGCCGGAGCTCGCCGGAGCTCGCCGGCGCCGTTGCCGGAAAAGCGGGGAAACCCGATTTGAGTTTTGACTATTTACACAACTAGTCCCTCCATTTTGTGCTTCATAACATTAAGCTTAAAGTTTTAATTTGATGTTTCAAAATTTGCATTAAGACCCCTCAACTTTTTAAACCTTAATTATTCAAGTTATATTATTATATTATTTATTATTATTATTATTATTATGTATTATTATTATCATTATTATTATTATTATTATTATTATTATTATTATCATTATTATTATTATTATTATTATAATTATTATTATTTTTATAATTATTATTATTTTTATTATTTTTATTATTATATATATATATATTTTTATTTTTTTTATTTTTTACATTACTAACGAGGCCACGCACCAACATAAAAAAAAAAAAGAACGGAAAATTTACAGGATGTTACAAGAACTCTCAATTTCATCGGTTAAACTCTTTCGTTGACATTCGAATCATCATCCTCGTCGCGACCTGCTACATAGTGAACTACAACTTTCGTTCGATTATAACCAAAATTGATGAGGGCTTTTACTTAACAACATCTTTGGAAACTTCTGTCGTGACGAATTCGTGTTTAATCATCATCATCTTCTCGAACCGGATTTACCATAGTCGTGATTGTTCTTCATCTTGTTTTCATCGATTTAAACTTCAAACCAGGTAATTAATTGTACCAATACACTCGGTTTTACGTGGGGATCAAAAGCCCTAAGGTGGATTTCATTACCATTCGTGATTCGGTGTTCAATTTGATCGAATCTATTTCTAGGGTTCATGTGAAATTTGGGGGTTTGTTTAAGTTTGTATTTAACAATTAAAACATGGTTTCTAACGCGGCTGGAAGCCTTTGGTTCACTGGTAAAACATATGACCCCCTAAACAGGAGGTCCCCGGTTCGAATCCGGGGGACCTCATATTTTTTTTAAGCCTTTTGGCCTTCAAATTTAATATTAAAAATTCCTAAAAATTATGAAAAATCATTTTCATAAACTTTATTTCTTTTAAAGCTATTTAATCATTTTTTTCTGTATTTATTTATAAAAATACCTTTATATATATTTTTTATTTAATATCCTAAAGATTAATAACATAACTAGCATATTTCTATAAAATTTAGAATCTAAAAAAAAAAATAGTTTAATTCACACAAACTATTATTGCAAGCATTGCCTTTAAAATTATTGTTTAATTTGTATTCATTTTTTTATTTTATTATTTAAACTTTATAAACGTTACAAAATTATTATAAAGGATATTTTAATCTATATATATTTATATAAATTATAAATAAAATCGTTCCACGAAAATATAATTGAGATCTTATTTAACTATATAATAACTAAACCCCAAACATCAAGTTGATTTTCTAGTCCTTGTTAAATTATTGTAATGCTTTAATCTTATAAATATATATATTTAGGTGTCTTGTGACGATACACCTGGGAGCGACGCTTGTTATATTATTATTAAATCGTCATTATATATTTAGTGTCAAGTGAGTTTCCTTGCCCCTTTTTATATATTTCACACTATTTTGGGGGAACATGATACATATACAGTATACACTTATAAACGTTTGAACTTGTAAGCACTTACAATTCATCTTTATATTTTTTCATGGTTATTGTGTGTTGTAAGTGATTATATGAGATACATACTTTGTTTGCAATCATTAACTATTGCTAGTCTGGCGACGTGTTAGATCTTTGGGCTTGACAAGCCTATTTGGTGCTAAAGCTGATGTATTGCCGGCTCCTGATGACGTATGCTTGTTCATCATGGGAACCAATACACTTAGCCAATCATATATACTTATAATCAAGTCGAGGTTTGGTTGTAACGATATGTGTTCTATAACCTTACTTGCTTATGACCTATGACATGAATTGCTACTTGTAACTTTATCATATTATGTATAAAAACCTTGGAAACTCACCAACTATTTATAGTTGACTCTTTTATTTTTTATCATGTTTCAGGAAATCCCCAAGTTTAAAGTGGACTTTTGAAGCTGGAAATAAAACTAGGACTTGGACCTAGTTAAATAAATAATTTATGCTGCGTTTTGTTTTATTTGGGATTAGTTCATGTTTGTGACTTATGTTTGTAATGACTTTTGAAACTTATAATTTTAATATTTACACTTAATTATAGCGTTATGTGGCTGTGAACAATCTTAACCCTCACATCTCGACGATTCCGCCGTCAAGGTTGGGGTGTGACAGATTGGTATCAGAGCCCATAACTATAGGGATTTAGGTTATTAGTAATGGTGACCTAGACTATAGCTTATGCATGAACCTCATAGGATAATATTTATATTCTTGGAAAAATATATATTGTTACATGCTACATAATGCTATACTTTATGTGCAATTTGATGCCTTAGCATAGGTTGCCTTGTAATTGTCTAAACTTTGTTACTTGTCTCCCTAAACTTAACTTTGACTCATTGACTCTCCCCGACAAATGAAACTTCTTAATCTTATTCTCGTCAACACGTGGAATCGTATACTTATGCTTAAGAATGAATCTTTAGACTTATGTCTAATCTATGTAAATCTCATCATGGTTTTGATTTCATGAACCTAAGAAATTTGTGTGACACATGGACACCTGTATTCTAGATTTCCTGGCAAAAGGCCCTCGGGCTAAGGCAAGCATATCGCATAAATCCTACGGGACTAGTTATGCTTACCTGGGGATTTCTGGGATGAGTGATAAACCATGGTCAACATACACAAATTTCTAAGGCGAAGGGTCAACTTACCTTGACGTGTCAACGTTTCCAAATGGTAATGCGTTACCAAATGGAACCATTCCATGTGCCTTACAACTTTTTGCCTTATCCTTGTTGAACATTAATCCTTGTTATTCCAATTCTCATATCTAACTCATTTGTATATTCCAGCATGTCTCGTCATCATGGAAAGCGTGGAAGTTCCGATCGTAAGTTAGCCGCCATGATTGCTCGACAAATGGCTGCTGTCATTCCGACCATGGTTGCTGAACTTAATAGCACCTTAATGACCAACGCTAGCAACAATGGAAATGGTCATGGAGAGAATAGCAACAATCAAAACGGGAACAATCAACATGGGAATAATCAAACTTGCACCTTCAAACACTTCAGCTCTTGCAAGCCCACTAGTTTTAGTGGCAAGGAAGGAGCCACTGGTCTTCTTGAGTGGTTTGAAAGCATGGAGAATACCTTTATCAATTGTGAGTGTCCCGATGCACTCAAGGTTCGTTATGCCACTAGTATGTTCCAACAAAGGGCTCTTACTGGTGGAATAGCGAGAAGAGGAATCGTGGACCCGATGCTATTCTAGCACTTACATGGGAAGAGTTCAAGAACATCGCCATCGCGAAGTTCTGCCCAAGAAGTGAATTGCAAAAGTTGGAAGAAGAGTTTTGGAATTTGAAACAAAATGATGGTGATCATTTGGCCTACTCAACTAGGCATCATGAGTTGAGTATACTGCTGCCCATATGGTCGACACTGTTCCCCGCAACATCGAGAAGTTCATTAGGGTGTACCACCCCAAATTCAAGATGCTGTGGTGGGTAGCCGACCCACAACCTTGGAAGAAGCTATTACAATCACCGCTCAACTCACCGAGAACCATATAAGAGCGGGCACCATGTCTGTGAAGGGTGCAAAGAAGGTAGAGAAGACGGCTACCGAGGCGGTTAAGGAGACCAAAGCTGAACCGTCTAACAGCCACAACAACAACAAGAAGCGCAAGTTCACACCGGCGCGTAACTATGCCTTGGCTGCACCCAAACAACCCCAAAGACAACCTGTACCTGCGGCTACATCTGTGGCACAAGTGCCTGGGGCTAGGGCTTATGCTGGTCCTCAACCGATGTGCAGCACGTGTAGGTATCATCATCCGGGGAATCAACCATGCCGCATTTGCACCTTATGCGGTAAATATGGTCATTTGGTGGCGACTTGCCACCGTGCACCTAACAATGCCGCTGTGGTCACAAACCGTGTTTGCTACAATGTGGGGAACCTGGCCATTTTCGCCCACAATGCCCTCGTCTTGTGGGTAATGTTCCACAAGCCCGAGGACGTGCTTTCAACATCAACGCTAACCAAGCACAAGCAAACAACGATGTGGTGAATGGTACGTTAACTCACCTTAAATTTTGTGATCAAATTCATTTCATATTTTACCTGTATTGTTAAATACCAAAAAAATTGAACAGGTATGTTCCTTATTAACAAAACTTATGCCTATGTCCTATTTGATTCTGGAGCCGATAAAAGTTTTGTTTCATTAGAGTTTGAACCCATACTTGCTAAGCCACATACGAAACTAGAAAGACCTCTTACTGTTGAAGTTGCCGATGGAGAACCAATTACCGTTGACGTTATCGTTCGTGATTGCATCTTAAGTCTTGACACGCATGATTTTCTTATCGATCTTATCCCTATGAAACTTGGAAGCTTTGACGTCATCATTGGTATGGATTGGTTAGCCAAACACCATGCCGAGATCATTTGTTTCGAGAAGTGCATTCGTATACCGTTACCCTCTGGAGATACGTTGAAGGTGTTCGGTGAAAAATCTTCTAAAGGGCTTAAACTCATGTCTTGCACTCAAGCCCGAAAGTGCTTAAACAAGAAGTATATGGCCTTCTTGGCTTATGTGGTCAACACGAAGTCAAAGGGAAAGAACTTAAGGATGTCCCTATCGTACGAGACTTTCCTGAAGTATTTCCCGATGACCTTAGTGGGTTACCTCCCGTGCGTGAAGTCGAGTTTAAAATTGACTTGATACCGGGAGCAAACCCGTGGCCAAGTCACCATATCGGCTTGCACCATCGGAAATGCAAGAACTCTCTTGTCAACTGCAAGAGCTGTCCGAGAAAGGCTTCATCCGTCCTAGTTCTTCGCCTTGGGGTGCACCTGTTCTTTTCGTGAAGAAGAAAGATGGATCATTTCGTATGTGCATCGATTATCGCGAGCTTAACAAACTTACCATCAAGAATCGTTATCCTCTTCCCGCATCGATGACTTGTTTGATCAACTTCAAGGAGCTGCCATATTCTCGAAAATTGATCTACGTTCTGGATATCATCAATTACGAGTTCATGAGGATGACATCCCAAAGACCGCTTTTCGTACTCGTTATGGACACTATGAGTTTATGGTGATGCCTTTTGGTTTAACCAATGCTCCTGCTGTCTTCATGGATCTCATGAACCGAGTATGCAAGCCTTATCTAGACAAGTTTGTGATCGTCTTTATTGATGACATACTTATCTATTCCAAGTCCAACACCGATCATGAGCTGCATTTGAGATTGGTTCTTGAGTTGTTAAAGAAAGAGCAATTGTACGCAAAGTTCTCGAAGTGTGATTTCTGGCTCGAAGAAGTTCAATTTCTAGGACACGTGGTGAATAGCCAAGGAATTCACGTTGATCCTGCAAAGGTGGAAGCTGTGAAGAATTGGTGTTTCCTACAACTCCTACCGAAGTTCGTTCTTTTCTTGGTCTTGCTGGTTATTATCGGCGATTCATCGCCAATTTCTCGAGGATCGCGAAGCCGCTCACTACTTTGACACAAAAGAATAAACCATTCGAGTGGGGGTACCGAGCAAGAAGAAGCTTTTGAAGCGTTAAAGCATAAGTTGTGCAATGCTCCTATATTGACCCTACCCGATGGAAACGACGATTTCACCGTGTATTGTGATGCATCTAAGCAAGGCCTTGGTTGTGTTCTCATGCAACGAGGGAAGGTCATAGCTTATGCGTCGAGACAATTGAAGGTTCACGAGGTGAATTATACAACCCACGATCTCGAGCTTGGTGCTGTTGTATTTGCTTTGAAGATTTGGAGGCACTACCTGTATGGTACGCAATGTATAGTCTACACCGATCACAAAAGCCTTCAACACGTTTTCAATCAAAAAGATCTCAACATGAGACAACGTCGTTGGGTGGAGTTGATTAGTGACTATGATTGTGACATTCGTTACCATCCTGGTAAAGCAAACGTTGTGGCCGATGCACTGAGCCGAAAGATTCACAACAAGATGATCTCATTTCAAGAAATTCGAGATCGACGTCAATGGTTTGACACCTTGGGAGAGTTCGATACTGAAATTCGACTAGATGTCAATGAGACCACCGTACTACTACAAAACCTGAGAATAGAGAGTGACATCGAGTCTAGCATCCTGGAGGCTCAACAAATGGTTCAACGAGAAGGGAGAATGAAGGATGAGTTGGAGCATAATCTTCTAACCCAATTGGAAACAAAATCCAATGGATGATGTACTTCGCCAATCGTATTTGGGTTCCAAATCGCGATAACATTCGTACCTTTATTATGAACGAAGCTCATCAAACTCGTTATTCTATCATCCTGGTTCCGATAAGATGTACATGGACCTACGTGGTCAATATTGGTGGCCTGGAATGAAGAAAGACATAGCGACTTATGTAGCTAAGTGCCTCACATGTACGAAAGTTAAAGCCGAACATCAACGTCCAAGTGGATTACTTGAGCAACCCGAGATCCCTATGTGGAAATGGGAACACATATCCATGGACTTCATAACAAAGCTACCCCGAACCTCTCGAGGACATGATAGCATATGGGTGATCGTTGACCGATTGACCAAGTCGGCACATTTTATACCCATACGTGACACTATAAGACATCAAAGTTAGCTCGTATATACGTTGATGAGATTGTAAGTCGTCATGGGATACCTCTGCACATCATATCCGACCGTGACGCTCGTTTCACTTCGCATTTTTGGTCGTCTATGCAAGAACTCTTGGGTACTCAATTGGACTTAAGCACGGCTTACCATCCTCAAACTGATGGTCAAACCGAGCGAACGATCCAAACCTTGGAGGATTTGCTACGCCTGTGTGTTCTTGACTTTGGTGGCGATTGGGATACGCATCTACCGCTCGCGGAATTTTCGTATAACAATAGTTATCACTCGAGTATCAAGATGGCACCGTTTGAAGCACTTTATGGTCGTAAATGTCGTTCACCGATCTGTTGGACCGACATTGGTGAAAACTTCATCACTGGTCCTGAACTTATACAAGAGACGACCGATAAAGTTTCTATTATCCGCAAGAACCTTGAAGTGGCGAGAAGTCGTCAAAAGAGTTATGCTGACAAGCGACGTAAGCCATTGGAATTCCAAGTTGGGGAGTTGGTTCTTCTCAAGGTCTCACCGTGGAAAGTGTGGTTCGCTTTGGAAAGAAGGGCAAACTGGCTCCAAGGTTTGTAGGACCTTTCAAAATCCTGAAAAGGATGGGAAAGTGGCTTATAAACTAGAGTTACCTTCCGACCTTAGTGGAATTCATCCGGTGTTCCACGTCTCAAATTTGAGAAAGTGTTTGGCTGACGAAAGTCTGATGTTCCGTTGGAAGACATCAGATCGACGAGTCATTACATTTTGTCGAGAAACCTGTTGAGATCATGGACCGCATAATGAAGAAGACTAGAACCAAAACAACCCCAATCGTCAAGGTTCGTTGGGAAAATAAACGTGGCGCTGAATTTACTTGGAACGAGAGGAGCACATGAAGAAGAAATACCGTCTTATTTGTTTAGTTTTTTTTTTTTCTTAATTTCGGGACGAAATTCTTTCAAGTTGGGGAGACTGTAACATCTCGTATTTTTTTTAACTAAAAGTTAATTTTGTTAGTTCTTGTAAGGGCCATTTATGCTATTTATGAAACTTGGTGGGCTATTTATGTATGATTTCTTATTTAATTTAAAGTTTATAAATATTATATGATAATAATGTTAATATTAATAAAAGTATAAATACTATTATGTAAAATAATAATAATAATAATAATATATAATAATAATAATAATAATAATAATAATAATAATATAATGAATAAAAATAATAATAATAAGTTATCAAGTTAACAAGTTAAAACTTAATTAAGTTCAAGGGGGCCTAATTGTCAAATTAGAAACTTGAAATATTAAGTTTGGGCATAGAATAATAAGAATTCAAAGTTGAGGGACCAAATGTGTAAATAACTCAAAATCCGCCCCTTACCCCGTAATTCCGGCAGGGACTCCGGCCACTCTCCGGCCGAAGTCCGGCGAGTTCAAAACCGCAAAATTCTTCGTTTTTGTAATCTAAAAACCGTCCCAAAACCTCCTGGAACCTACCTCGAACTTGAATGCAACTTGTAATCGAGTTAAAGCATCGGTTACAAAGCTCAATCGAGAGCATAACCGAAGCTTTAAACACCATAGCCGTTCGGGCATTTAATCTTAATAATAATCTAATTAAACTAACCTGCGTATTCATCTAAGGAATCCTAAGTATTCAGAACTCTCAATTTCATCGGTTAAACTCATTTCGTTGACATTCGAATCATCATCCTCGTCGCGACCTGCTACATAGTGAACTACAACTTTCGTTCGATTATAACCAAAATTGGATGAGGGCTTTTACTTAACAACATCTTTGGAAACTTCTGTCGTGACGAATTCGTGTTTAATCATCATCATCTTCTCGAACCGGATTTACCATAGTCGTGATTGTTCTTCATCTTGTTTTCATCGATTTAAACTTCAAACCAGGTAATTAATTGTACCAATACACTCGGTTTTACGTGGGGATCAAAAGCCCTAAGGTGGATTTCATTACCATTCGTGATTCGGTGTTCAATTTGATCGAATCTATTTCTAGGGTTCATGTGAAATTTGGGGGTTTGTTTAAGTTTGTATTTAACAATTAAAACATGGTTTCTAACGCGGCTGGAAGCCTTTGGTTCACTGGTAAAACATATGACCCCCTAAACAGGAGGTCCCCGGTTCGAATCCGGGGGACCTCATGTATTTTTTAAGCCTTTGGCCTTCAAATTTAATATTAAAAATTCCTAAAAATTATGAAAAATCATTTTCATAAACTTTTTTCTTTTAAAGCTATTTAATCATTTTTTTTCTGTAATTTATTATAAAAATACTTTATATATATTTTTTTTATTAATATCCTAAAGATTAATAACATAACTAGCATATTTCTATAAAATTTAGAATCTAAAAAAAAATAGTTTAATTCACACAAACTATTATTGCAAGCATTGCCTTTAAAATTATTGTTTAATTTGTATTCATTTTTTTATTTTTTATTTAAACTTTATAAACGTTACAAAATTATTATAAAGGATATTTTAATCTATATATATTATATAAATTATAAATAAAATCGTTCCCACGAAAATATAATTGAGATCTTATTTAACTATAATAATTAACTAAACCCCAACATCAAGTTGATTTTCTTAGTCCTTGTTAAATTATTGTAATGCTTTAATCTTATAAATATATATATTTAGGTGTTGTGACGATACACCTTGGAGCGACGCTTGTTAATATTATTATTAAATCGCCATTATATATTAGTGTCAAGTGAGTTCCTTGCCCCTTTTTATATATTTCACACTATTTTGGGGTGAAACATGATACATATACAGTATACACTTATAAACGTTTGAACTTGTAAAGCACTTACAATTCATCTTATATTTTTTCATGGTATTTGTGTGTGTAAGTGATTATATGAGACACATACTTTGTTTGCAATCATTAACTATTGCTAGTCTGGCGACGTGTTAGATCTTTGGGCTTGACAAGCCTATTTGGTGCTAAAGCTGATGTATTGCCGGCTCCTGATGACGTATGCTTGTTCATATGGGAACCAATACACTTAGCCAATCATATATACTTATAATCAAGTCGAGGTTTGGTGTAACGATATGTGTTCTATAACCTTACTTGCTTATGACCTATGACATGAATTGCTACTTGTAACTTTATCATATTATGTATAAAAACCTTGGAAACTCACCAACTATTTATAGTTGACTCTTTTATTTTTATCATGTTTCAGGAAATCCCCAAGTTTAAAGTGGACTTTTGAAGCTTGGAAATAAAACTAGGACTTGGACCTAGTTAAATAAATAATTGTTATGCTGCGTTTTGTTTTATTTGGGGAAGTTCAGTTTTGTGACTTATGTTTGTAATGACTTTTGAAACTTATAATTTTAATATTACACTTAATATAGCGTTATGTGGCTGTGAACAATCTTAACCCTCACATCTCGACGATTCCGCCGTCAAGGTTGGGGTGTGACATGTTGATGCAGGAAATAATTTCCTAAGTAGCATTACCTATAGTATCAGATGGTTTCACATGTAAATAATGGTTGTATCATAATGACAGTAAAACACAAAAATATTATACATATGCATCAATTTCAAGACAGTATACTTTTTTCGCAAAAACTTTATAAATTTAAAATGAGGCTATGAGTTTCACATTTTACTCCAGTAGATTTTCCTATAAAATATTTACAAACAATTAATATTTCTTCAAAATTTTTAGTATCTCAGGTAAAAATATCAATACAGAAGCTATAATCATTTGTATGTCATAAAAATTTTACATAGGTATACACAAAAATCTAGTAAATTATGTCAAAATTTCATAAGTTACTATTTACAGATTATTTTCTGGAAATTTTACTATATTTGAATAAATTAGAAAAAATACCTACGGGTCTCTAAAATTACCAACGATTATCAAAATTTATACTGTCCCAAAATTCTTGAGGTGTTAAATCATGACAAAACTCTTTTTAATGATTTTTAGTATTCTATCAATATTTGGTAAAAATAATAGAATAATCCAAAAATTCTAAATTTCATATAAACTGTTACAACATAATTAATATACTTTGTATAAATTTTTTATAATTTATCTTATAGTTTATAGATTTTTCCCAATTTTTGATTACAGATTCTTTCAAAATTTGTAATTTAAACATTCCTTCGAATTAGGTCCTGAAAATTATTATATAGGTCCTATAAAATATATGATTTATCATATAATTTTTCTAGCTCTCCATCAGTTCAGTTCTTCCATTTGGTTATTTTCTTTTAATTACACAAATGATTTATATAAATTATTTAACTTATAATAATTGTACCAAAATTTGCATAATATCATTTCTTAATATTTCTAATATATTCCTAATGTTTGTTCCTACAATCATAATCATTTAAATATAAAACAAAATTATCAAGATTACACATAATTTCAACCTTTTATTAGTAATCTTTTATGTAATTCTTTAGTTAACAATATTATTTATTCTTTTCAGATTTTTAAAACTTTTCTTACTGCTTTTGATAGTAATGAAGTGTTTGTAAGATTTTTGTGAAGAACTTGAATTTTTAATAAAAAAGGGTTGGTTGTATGTGTTTGTTATAACACATATATACCTCTCAAACTTAGTTAGCTATAGATTTAGAAAATAAAACCTTGATTTTGACAGAAGGAGATAATGAAAAGAGTTTGATAATAGCTTCCAACTTCTTGGTGAATCCGGTAAGGTGGTTCTCCTTGAACTCGATACTAGTATGATGGTTTTGAAGGTGACGGTGAGATGGTGTTCTTAATGATGGTGTGTGGCTGATATGGAGGTCGAAAAGAGTGTAGATGGATGATGATTGAGTTAAGCCGAGAGGAGAGGTAGTGGTGATGGTATGCGATTGTGGTTAAGTCACCGAAGGTGGTGGTGGTGTTTATATGGGTTATCGATCAAGCCATTAATAAAGAGTACTCATGATGACTATACTAGCTTTGGTGAGTAAGCCATTTATAGTTCAACTAGGTGTCAAACTCTTGAAACACTAGATGCAAGGTGGGAGCTAAATAGAGTGGTGAGGTGTCTTAGGTCGGTTAGTGTTTAATCACTAAGCTTATGGTGTAGTTTGGGTGTTCTAATCCTTTAATATTAAGGTTGAGGCTTGAGTTAGGGTTAAAGTGTTTAAGGTTTACTTAGTTTTGTTTGATGCAAGGCTTTCTTGATGTTATATTTGTATTGTAGTGCTTGGTTGGGTTGTATCATGATTTATTTGGTGTATGTTTGTGCTACAATGTTGAGATGATTGATCAAATAATAGTTGATAATAAGAATTCATGCATAAGAATACATGCACACATAAAATCTATGCATGCATGTAGGTGGGGTTTAAAAATATAACTCTTTTTAAGTTTTGGGTTTATTAAACAAATGGTTCTACTTAACAGAGTTAGTGTCACGAATCATGTGACATCCGGTAAATTCCGTTACCAAGCTCCGTTAGTTCCGTTAAGTCTTGCATACACGTGTCGTGAGCACACTAGTTGTCGTTGAACGTTGGTGACCTATTAATAATGAATAATGTTAATTTTTGTGAATCTAAATGATTATGTGAATTTTGGGTTATGTTATGTGTTCACACTTTATAAAGGTTAATTAAAGAATTTATCGCGTAACGCGGAAACGTGCCTATTTATTCGTATGTCTTGTGTTTTTATAAAGATAAGATATATAATGAATTTTATAAGTTATATCTTTATATTATGAAGTTAAAAACACTTTACAAGAGTTAAAGCTTAGTTTTTATAAAATACCAAAACACAAGGGTTTAAAGGGTAAATATGTAATTAAAATTAATTAAAACAAAAACCCAAACCCTAAACCCCCCTTCGGCCGCAAACCATCTCCAAACACCCTCACCATTGCGAAATCAGCCAAGAACAAGCAAGGGAACACGAAATTGGATCGATTTCAAGGCATATAACTTGTTGGGATCATCAATTGCAAGCTATAACACGTTTAAAGGTTAGATTTTTCACGTTTTTGTGAGTTTTTGTTTAGGGCGAACCCTAATTCGTAAATTGACCTTCATGGGGTCGAAATTGATGTTGTTTGATGATGTTAACATCTTAGTTAGATTGTATACATGTTAGTTAACGTCGATTATGCAAGAATTCTATGTTTTTAGTGGATTGATCATGAAATTGATTTTGAAGCAAACCCTAATTCGTGATTATTGTGATTATGCATGATGGATGATTGTTTGATGAATGTTTGATGATTATTGGGTTGTATGAATGTTAGAATACGTTGATTATGCAAGAAAGTTGGATTTGATGCATTGTTCATAGGTTACTAAGAATAGTAACTTTATTTTGCATGTAGTAGTGATCTAGTGATGGATTGATGTTATGGATGGGTTCATGATGATAATTAGATGCTAGATTGATGTTATGAATGCTAGAAATCTTTAATTTGATGATGTTGATCATAGCTTGCCAAAAGTAGAAACTTTTGTTTATGAAGATTGTTAGATTGAGGTGTTTAAGTGTTGTTGATCATGTCTAGATGTTAGTATGAGCTTGAATTGGTATATTATTGATGAATTCATGTATGCTTTGGATGTTTGATAGATTTTGGGATATTCTTTCCCAAAAGGGAAACTTTATTTGTGTAAACGTTGAAGTATGATGTTATGATCATGTTTGGAATGATAGGAACTTGCTATTATGTTCAAGGATGGATTCTAGTGTGATAGAACGTGTTAAATTAGTTGTATGGCATGTTGGATAATCATGGGTGATAATTGGAATTGGTAATCATGTATGGTTTGGATGTTGTGTAGTAGTAGGACATCATGCTTGGGTCTGGTAATTGATTGTGGTGATGTTGTGAATGCAATGTATATGCTTAAAGAATTGGTTATGATCATTATACACGCGTGCGGATCTGAGGCCCCTACTTAGTAGGATTGGCAGGGTTTAGGATGTGAAGTCGTGAGTGGCTTCACATGGCATGTAATGAATGGTTGAACCTTGTATGACATGTTAGTTGTTTTGTAGCTAGTGGTTATGTTAATGTTCTAGATTCGCATGACTTGTATAGTACTTGATTGTATGATGATCTATGTGATACACCTGGTTGATATAGCATATGTATGATACTATTTGAATGTTAATCATGTATGTTGTATGTGCTCATTGGCTTTATTTGAATTATATCTCATAATGTCACCAACGGGTCAACTAGGTCAAACGTGTCTGTTTGTCAGGAAGCTTGAGTCTTTGATTTTGGTATGATTAGGGTTTCACATGTCTTTTATTTACACGTACTTATGTACTCACATGATCTAGGTAACCTGTGAAGGTTGGCTATCCTCTCGTTTCTCAAAATAAACCCTAAGTATCTTTGCATACATCAGGTGAGTTCATGCCCCACTCTTTACTTAATCTCTTTTGGGGGAGATAGCATACTGGTATTTATACAAATGCTTTCATTATTTAAGTTGTGTAAAATGTTAATATAGTGTTGTTTATCATGAGAAAAGTCCTCACAATTTTGAATTGTTAATATTTAATAGCGGGGAAACTTGGGTAGTACTACTGGGTCTGACGAGCCCCACCTGTGTGACTCGAGGTCAACCGGGTGCAATTTGTCCTATTGATCATTGTCACGACATGGTAAGTCGTGACAGGAGGCAACAACTATCACAGTCAGCTTCAATTGCAAAATCACTATGTATTAATATTTGCTGATAATAGACTAGCTATCTATTACCATACACTGCTTATATTATCGCAACTGTTTACATGTTTATTGAACACAAACTCTTGAACTCACCAACCTATGTGTTGACATTTTAGTATGCTTTTCTCAGGTCCTTAACTTGCTTGCCATAGGAGCACTGCACGGTTCACTTCATTTAAGACATTATGCTTCAAGACAATGTGACATTTTAACAATTATGGTTTACTTTTGGTTGGCACTTGTTTTGCCATAAGTTATACTTTATTGACTTGGGTTGTTTCAAAAACGCTTCCGCATTATTTAACGTTAGTATTTTGATTGATTTGTTTAAATTATGGCATTTAGAGTCGTTCTGAGTAACTATTGACTGTGATCCTGGTTTGTTCACACGCTTCGCGGTAAAACTCCGCAAGTGAATTTTGAGGGTGTGACAAATCAAAACTGTTATAAAATTGAAACATAGGGCATGATATGAGAAAAGATTATTTTTTGGATTGAAATATTTAAGTAGCCAAACCATAGGGACCAAGACCAAAATTTATTCAATTTGTTATAACATATATTACAACACACTTATATGAACTTGCACGTTATCATTATCAATGTTAGTATAACTAGAAAATGTAACCAACTACTTAGATAAGTGAAACTAGCAATAAGTTGGATCTTTACCATATAGGTGAGAATAGTTAATCATCTTTTTGATATTAGAGAGAATAGTTACAATCAATGATCTCTATTTAGTTAGAAAGAAGGTATTAAAGAAACTTACTTGTGATTGAAGATCGTGTTGTAGACATAATGTGCATATGTTAATATCCACTTATAAGGAGGATCTTCTGGCGTATCTCGGTATATGTTATCAAAAAAAACAAATCTAATGATCTTTTTAATTTTGCGACATATAAAATAGTTAACTGTTAGGTTAGGGTAGGAAAGCAATCAATAGCATGGGTCCTTGTTCACAAGTGAAGGCCATTCTCTTTTGTTAACATTCTCATTCCTTAAACTATTATTGATATGCATCTTTAGTAAAGTAGCAATATATATTCAGAGAGATTAAATGACCATACAGACTTAAACGTCCGTTAAAGCTAAGGCCAGTGTTATAGAATAAGAGGTGACGGACGTGGGTCAACTAAGCTCTAACAACTTCACCAATATAACATCAGATCAAATACCATTTGATTAATAATAACAAGTAAAGCCCCTAAAACCATCACTCCTTTTATAATAGGAAAGATTTTCAAATCTGCTTTAATTAGGGATAATGTTAAGTTGTACAATTCTACTAATAAACACATAAAGTGTGGATAAGGAACTAAAGAGGGGGGCTCAAATCCCTCTCCTCACTCATGTTATAAACACACACAATCATCTTAGTTGAGGATTGAACCAACTTGTTTTGTGAAATAGAAATGATAAATTTAAAATGTATGAACATGGGAGGGGGAAAAGTTATAGAATATACGTTATTAAACGACTCTAATACATATAATGTTCCGTAACTCAAACACATGTTTGTTTATATATAATGAATACGTGTTTTATACAAGTTTTAAGAACGTTTATATAATAGTTATATTAGCAATCAAATTGATAACTTATATTGTTTCCTAAAATTAATTATCATAAAATGGTTGACATAAAATAAGTAACAAGGTCTAATTTGCAAATCCTCATAAAATCTAGTGATGTAACTATACATTACATACTAATACTAGAATCAAACTATGAAGAACTTATATTTTTCATACAATATATACATCTAAGATTCTTGGAAAAAAACTCTACGGGTTTAGGTTTCATAAGGGGTTCATATAAAGTATTCAAAGCCTTGTATCCTAAAAGGTAAAATGGTTTCCATTTGTGCAAAAAATGTCTGGCAAATGGTGCAAGTAGGTGTTACATATATATGAAATAAAGTTGCATCAATCTGTTTAAAAGATTGGTAACTATAGCATGCATTAAGAGCTAACAATAGTATAAATATATAACACGACCAAATCCAAAAAACTATTATCGATCTACAAACCTCTTAACAAGAGACATAATGCTATGACATGTGAAAATACACACAACCATCCACCATATGCGCGCACATTCAAAAACATCAATCCACACGCATCTTAGCGCGTAACTTATATGGATAGGTGTTACAAGCATAGTGGAGATTTGACGTCACCACCACTGCCACAAATGATGAAACACCATAAGTGCTAGAATTGTATGCTAATGGCACCCCATAGGTAAGATGAAACGCCATTGTGTGTACATTCATTTATTATTATGGACGTGCCATGTGTACAATATAGTTGGTTTAAGTAATACAAATCAATCTAGAGAAAGATTGTTAGTTGAAATTCTATTTAATTTGTTATAGTTTAAGATTCAAAATTATACTATTTCAATCTTTTCATATCACGATAGACTTGTCATGAGTGTATATGTAAACATCATGTGTTACCTAACGTGTTTTGAGTCGAATGAACTATATCATACCTCAAACTAAATAAAATGGAAACTTTATGGAAATGTAAACATGCAGACTATATGATATCTAATGCTTGAAAGGCAGTAAATAATATATAAATGTAGACTTTCTAGCTAATCAACCAAGCTAAAGATACTTAAGATGAAAAGTTCACGTTTATATTGTTATAAAGAAGAAACTCACATTACATTATCAACACAAAACGAATTATTTTATAAAACAAACCATAAAAGCATTATTCGACAACAAACATAAATACTGGTAAAGTTTAACTAAGATCATTGAAATGCCGGCCTTCATGTAGAGTTATTGGGCGTTCAATGACTAAATTGGCGGATGATGATGCATGCGGTAATGGGAGTTGTATCAAATTTCTGAGCATCTTCACTTCTTCATCAATAGAAAGATTGGGATTAAGCTCGATGCGCCTTATCCAGAACAGGTGACTTTGCAATGATGAGTTTCACAAATTCTATCTCAAGAGGTAAGTTACTAAACATTTGTATGTCCAATGTCTCAAGATGATCCAACCTCAAATCTGAGTAGTCTTTGGGATCAAGAAAGTTGGTAGGAGTTTGCCAATTAGGCAACTTATCATCATCATACAACTAATTAGAAAACATGTAGAAAGTGTCAATACATATATAAAACGTTTAAAAAACTACTACCATAAGTAAAAGCATATTTAGTACATAATTATATTTTCATTTCTCCAACTCTGGGGAGCTCCTGATTATGCAAAGGGTCGAAGAAATCTCATCTTGTTCCATCAAGCACACATTTAAAAGCAGTTGTTTGAAATGGACTAGTGGAGTTGGAAGCTTTCGTGGCATGCCCTGCAGACAGATACTTTAACCGTATACGAAAGTCAATGTTAGCAAACATGATATTCTTAAATTAGATCTAAATATCTTTAACCTTAATACTACCTTCATGTAGTGCTCTGAGACATCCAAAGTCTGAATCAATGGCATACACCGTAAAAGATCAACAAATGTAAACTTGGTTCCTTGGGCTGCAAACTCAACAAGTCCTTGATATCCGGTCTGCATTAAAACCATTACCAAAAACAGCTAATTAAAGTAACTTAAAAAAACAGTTATGTATATGGACCTTACCAAACTGATATGCTCAAGCAGTGGGCAATTGGAGATGAACCGACGAAGCATTTGAGCAGAAACCTCAACACAATTCAATGTTATGCTCTTCAACAAACTAAATCCATTGGATTCTAATGGTGGTACAAAATGACAATTATGAAGTTGTATACGTTCTAATCCTTCCATTGAAAAGAAAGAAGATGGTAGCTTGTACACACAATTATCAGAAGCAAAAGTCAGGTCTTTCACATTGTTTCCCCTTGAAAGATAGCTTATTATCTGATCAAAATCAAAATACATTTCATATTTCCCAATAGAACAATCGAACTCTAATATAGTCGGATTTTCGTGTAGCAACAAAACATGGAATATGGCACAAAGAAGCTTATATCTATTCAACTGTCCGCAACCACAATCATAAAGCACTTCAACCATGTTGTCTGTGAATACAAGCTTAGGCATGCTCCGCCAAGTATACCGCCATTTCTTTGATAAAATGCTCGTTCTAACCGCATCTCGGATTGGCATAAGAGTTAGAATATGTTCTATTATGTTTTCAGGAAGTGTGCCGATTCTATCCACTCTTAGCCTTTTAGTTTTCTTCTTTCTACCTCTTCGTGAGGTTTCATTCATATTCATAGGGCTGCAAAACATGAAAACAGAAACTATTTATTTGCTTAACATATATACTTGAATCAACATGACTCTTCAACAAAAATCAAACAGAATCCACCTAGCTAGATACCACAATCCTAAAGTTCTTACTTGATAATAATAGTTTTGATGTCAAAATTTTAACGCATCATTCCAGTAACCATTTTTATAATTGGTAGAACTAAAAATTGACAAAAAGTTTTAAAACTGTTTGCATATCAAGTTATATCAGACGAGTGGAATTCAGGTTTTTGAAGTGAATTGATCTTTATAAGATTATACACAAAAACGAAATCATAAGTTGTTGAGTCTGATACGTTTGGAGAGAAATTTAGATATGATATACGTACCTTTGGTCTAGGGTTTATGCAGGAGATGAAAAGCACCGATCAACAAGCGATTTGGGGGTGGATAGTCATTAATTTCTAGGATGTATCACCAACCCACTATATGTTCATGCAAATGGGAGTTGAGATGCAAGATCATATCATATTACATTAAATATAGTATTTCTTTTAGCATTAAATTTTCCATTTTGAAATATTACATTAAATATAGTATTTTTTTAGCATTAAATTTTCATTTTGAAAATGGAATAATAATAATAATAATAATATAATAATAATAATGATAATAATAATGATAATAATAATAATAAAAATAATAACAATAATAATAATAATAATAATAATTATTATTATTATTATTATTATTATTATTATTATTGTTGTTGTTTTTATTATTATTATTATAATTTATAATTATAATTATAGTTATAATTGAAGGATACACCCGATGTTTTAATCTGCTTAATTTTATTTTGCATATGACCGGATAGAAGTTGGATCTCTTTGCTATATGTCTTACCATCTATTTTGTGCACGAGAATGACTTAAACCTATAAAATTTGTATGATGATAATATTACTATTACTTTAAACTTTTATAATCAAGTTATTAGTTATTATATAGTATATGTCATAGAATAATGAATTCAACAAGATGTTGGAAAAGCAAATGCTTTATTTTCTTTTGTGGGTGGGGGAGGGGGTGTTGAAAAGAATATAAATTTTATCTTTCTTTGGTCTTAACTTTCTCAACAACCAAATAAGTTCGTTAGATTTTAATTTTGTGGATTAATTTCATAATCCAAGCGCAGGAATGATGTGACTTAAGAGTAATTATAAACTTGATCTATGAACCAACGTATATTGAAGAAGCTATAGAGTTGATTACAAAAGTTAATGGTTTGAGAGGCTCGTTAGATTCGATAAATAAGAAATGAACCGTCTTAACCGACGTGCCAGTTTTTTCCTTCACTTATGTAACTTTTTTAGGTTTGATTTGAACTAGTAGCACTAAACTTATATCTTGCTCGGACATAGCATTGCTTTTATGATGATCGGAAGGTAATATGAGAAAAGCCATAGGCGCAAAGAACGTATAACGAGGAAAATTAATATCGGAAAGTAAATAGAATGTGTCGTTAAATAGAAGGTGTAGAAAGTAATGTCTCGTCTGTCATTACCTATATTGATAAACTGAATAATTACGAAATAAAGATGTAATAATAATTCACCATATCTAGACATGAAGTGTTGAGTGAAAAGAGGCATAATTATGACATCACGAAGTGAACTCGAGAATAGTAAGCCATGCCGTCGACACATACCTATATGTGGTTTTATATATTTCTTCCCAAAGTTAACATGATGAAATTCATATATAATGTTATGATATGATTTGCATGTTTCTATATGGTGAGAATTGAGTTTGGGTGGAGTGTGCATTACAAATAAAATCATGAAACTCTTGCATAATAAGTAATGCTTGTATAATACATTTTGTTTTAATTTTTAGAACGACACTTTATTTTCTCTACTATCTACTATTATACAAGTGTGTATTTGAGATCAAGATTTAGTGTAGTTATTATTTTAATATGTTTTCTTATTGTTAGGCATTTTGGTTATTTATTATGATTGTAATCATTTTGGGAGGCAATAACAATTGACACAGATTCTCTCCTAACCTTCACGGTTATTAGAGCCAAATACAAACCCTAATTTTTTTTCTGTCGTCTTCAACCCCATGGGGTAATTTACGATGGTAGAAACTGCAGAAACATCCTCCAATAACGAAAACATGGTAGAGCCTGCAGAAACATCCTCTAATACCGACAAGAAAACCCTACATCCGGCCTACTCTATCAACAACATCACCGGCAAGATTCGAACCCTTGATGGAAAGAAAATCCAATATTCATATTGGGTCCGGTTGTTCAAGATCCTGCTCGAGCATTCAAACTTCTTCACATATCGACGGAACCAAACAACCACCGAAAGAAACGGATCCAGAGTATGATACAT